>NDXB01019261.1:101543-113815 GCA_002631895.1 Agapornis roseicollis
AAAAAAAAAAAAAAAAAAGAAAAAGCAGTGTCTTTTGTGCAGAAGCAGATTACTACAAAAGCTGTAACATAATGCAGTGCTCTGAAGAAACTGCAATTAGAACTGGCCTGCTGAACTACCATTATATTCATTATATTTGGAGAAATGTGTTGCTGGAATTTGTGGCAAACATATGCTCTACCTTAGGAGAATAAACAGCAAGATGTTGTTTGACTGGAGAGTAGCTGCTGGCAAAAGCCTTTTTATTTGGAGAAGCATGTCTTCTTCAGGTCCAAATCTTGCTTCCATTATCAAATTTTTGCCATATCAAGATAAGACTAATTTGTATTAGACATAATGCTAAGTGTTCAAAAGTTCTACTTAGATGCCAAATAAAGAGAGACAATTTTCAGAGGCACTTGGCCCTGATATTCCCAGAGGTTTAGTGGGAAATGCAAAGAATCTGGGGGGAGTTTAAAGAGGACTTTGAAAAACATACTTCTAATGCAGAATGGTACCCTCTTGAATCTAACCCTTCAAAAGCTTTTGGCCAACATTAATTTTGCAGATTTATTTCACTAGGTACACAGCAGCAACATCCTCTATCTTAACTAGTTGCCATTTGACTTTTAGAGCTCTATAGAACTGGCAACCTTGAAATACAAGCCTGCATTTATGGACTGTATCCTGCCATGTGCAGGGAAAAAAAAAAGTACTCAAGAGAAATCTGACAGATCTTTGCCACAGTGGGGATGTAAGTAATTTAACTTTCCTAGGCTGGAAGAGTCCGAGTACATTCATTTTGCCAGCCCATGCACCTCATCAAGATGCACCTACCATGTGGAATACATGGCAGGTGTGCTAGGGTGTGTTTACAGGTATTTAATAACAATACTTATGAAAAGGCTGAAGATAACAGAATTTTTTGGGGTAGTGATGCTTCCAGAGAACAAAATTGCTATGACTGACTCTTTAGAGTTTTAGCTCATCTTATAAAATATGTATTATGCTTAGCAAGAACTTACCAGTAACTCTACTCCAAAGTATATCCCTGTTAGGGACCTTTCCTGCATCAAGGGACCTCTGAAACGAACAACTCCAGGAAATTTCTCATCTCCTGATCTCAGCTGTACTCTAACAGGTGAGCCAATATCTATTTGGATGCCTTTAGTTAACCTGCTTTTGCTTTTAAACAGACTGTATCTTTCCTCACAGTTAGTAATAGCCAAAAGCAACTCAGCTACTTTTTCATTTATTTCTATAACATCTTTCTCGTCCACAAACAGGACTGCATGAGGTTGTTCCAGAATCTTTAATCCAATCTGCAGTTTCTTGCCTTTACAAGGAATATTTCTGGAGTGTCCCACAGAAGAACGGTCTTGAAAAAACTGCCCAATGCTACCTTTGGGTACTTTCAAGAGCTTTTGCGTCTGCTTGTCTAAGACACTGCATTCCTGGAGCAGCAAGTAAAAGATCCGCTCTTCCCAATAGGATGAACTTCCTTTTTCTTGACTCCATAAGCCCGAATTCATTGTGATTAAAACTTTGTAAGCTGCATAGAAGTCTTCAAGAAAAATAAGCTGTTGATTTACGTGCACGTATCTTCAAAAATTCTACTGGAGGGTCCAACTTTTGTGGAATAATGCAATATTCATTTTGCAAGGAACCAAATTCAGAGCAGAAAGCCTAGAATGAGTGAAGAAAAAAAAAAGAAAAAGAAAAAAGGCAAAATGAAACTGAGGAACTACATACTCTTGAGTAAGAGAAATAAAAGAAAAAAAAACACACAAACCCCCAAAAAACTCCCAACCCCCCCAAAAAACAACAGAAAAAAAAAAAAAAACAAACAAACAAAAAAAAAAAAAAAAAAAACAAACCAAACAAAAAAACCCCAAAAAATAACACCAAACCCCAACCCAATTTAANAGAAGAAGAGTAAATAAAGCTCATGGATTTAAGAAGAGGATTTATGTCAAAAATATTTCCAGGGGAAAGGTATGGGAAAACTTTTTTTGGGGAAAAAAAAAAAAAAACAAACAAACAAAAAAAAAAAAAACATAAACACACCAATCAGAAAAGCCCTTAAACCTATGACCAGCCCCACTCCCTCTTCAGATAAAAATAGTTCAGCAAAATCTTAAGACACTGAACAGTCTCAAAACAGCCATAGTACTTTGGATCACAGACATACTCATTTCTACTTGTAATTGCTGTGTATTTTCTTTCCTCCTCTAGTTCCTCGAAGCAAACAGCTAGAGGAAAAGCATATTGAGATGTAGAGAACACACTCAAGGGAAATGAAAACTTAATTTCAGATGAGCAGGAAGAAATATCCTGCTTGAGTTTACAGACAATAATTTATGGAAGCTTTCTTCTATGAAGATCTTTTCTGGTTATCAGTGACAACTTTTTTTTTTGGCAAAGTGTATTGCATATGTCATCACAGGTAACATTTCGATTCAGTAAAGTACAAATTTGTGTCAATGTAGCAGAACAACAGAAAGATGGACACTTCAGTACTCCTTAACAGCTATTTCTTTAGATAACAGAAATTGGCTGTTCCAGTAAGCAATAAACAATGTATGAAAATCAAATTGTACCAGTATTGCAACATGCAATTCTGAAGAAAAATCTGAAGACTTTTCTTTCAGTCATTTTAGAAAGATGACTCATGTTAACAAAGCAGAAGGAAATATATCAGTTAATAAAATACCTTGTAAAATTGATACATGGTGTATGTCTATAGTTTAGATAATTCTGGATACATGAATAAGATCCGCAGTACCTTAACAGGATTTGTTTACTTCTAAAGATGACAGAAAAGGGTAGCATACAAGTTAAGAATTATATTGTCATATAATTTTTTTCTGTTAGTAACCTGTGACACCACAGTTTGCATTCATTTAAAGAAGATGCTCATTTATGGATTTAACTTCAGTAAATAAAAAGCAAATACTCTCTGTCCTCCTGCCTCCTCTTTCTACAACAGAAACTAACAGGAAGCAATGGAATCTAGTAGTACTGTTACTGTATTCATCATCTGTTTTTAAGCAAAAAGGTATTTAGCAAAACTCCCCCAAAGAAAAGTAGTAACAACCAGAGAGGACCTGAAGTATATGCAAAGTAGCATCTTTCTGTCACTAGGAATCCACCCATCTGTGCTGAATTGCCAAGCCTCCTGTGAGGCCATTGAAACCTCACAGCTATTCAAATTGGAGATAGGGCACTTCCCACAGGTGCTATGGGGGTGTCAGTGTCATCCCCACATTTGGACACTGCTGCTGCAGCAGCTCATAGTAATTATGTTGTTTAAAGTGTTTGCACCTGCAAAGTAATTAACATCGAAGGGACAAAACCTGGACAGTTTCAGGCCTCACTGAGATGAAGTTTGATAGACTGTCAATCTGTTTTCAAGCTAAGAAATGTATTTCCTCATTTTCATTCCATTCACATAAATGGGCTTTAATGCTTGTTGGTGATTAACAAGAAAGTCTGATATCAATATTGGATTGAAATAGCAATGTTTTATGTAGACATTGGTAAGGAACAGATCTCTCCACCCACACACCCCAGACAAAGGAAACAAAATTAAATGACCACTAGTTTTTATAAGTCTACTCAGATATTAAAATAGAGTTCTATCCATGTCCTGTCTTGTTCCCTCCCCTTACTTTTTCCAGACACTGGGAAAAAATAGATACTGTTTTGATCTTCACAGCTCCATTTTATGTTCTCAGCTTTTAAAGACTGGTGCACTTACTTAACCTTCCTCTTTGTGAGTCACTCCACAAAGTTAATCAACCCCCAATCCACTGCAAACAAGAATCTCTGACATTATAGGGTTCATAATCTTTCCTATTTCATTTACAGAAATAATTTATTTTAATAAGTATATACAGAAACAAAATACTAATAGAGAAGTCTGTTCAAGAGCTTAAATAATAAATTTTAATTTTTAATAAAAATATTATTTTATCTATTTTTTTAATAAGTATACTCTGCTTGCAAGTCAACTGCTTCAATATCACCAATCTTCACATGTTTGGAAGAATTTTGTGTTAAAACATGTTAACAGCTGCATTTAGATTACACAATGGTAACTTTACATGGCATGGTCAGCCTTTCAAAGTTCTAATCATCCACACAATTGTTATTAAGCTACTGGATACAGTACCAAAAGGTCTTCCAGTATGAAGAAGTTCATCATCACTATAGAAAATGTCTTCCCTTAAAAACTTATCTACCACTGCTATCCACTACCAAAGAAAATATACAGCACTAAACCCCAAATCCTCTTTTAGAATAATGAAAGTGCTAACTTAGTATATAGCATAGAAAAGCTTGCTAAAAAGAATGTTAAGTTCTGGCAAAGACCAGAAATATATGCCCATAAATCACTAATTTTAAGATTTTTTTTTTTTTCTTTTACAGCCATTGTCCATGGAATTGATTATCCTGCAAGAAAAGTATACTTGCTGAATAAACAGTACAGCTGTACCATATTAAGAGCAGAATGAACTATGAGACCTCAGTATACATTAACTTGGGAACCAAATCATGCTTAGCAACAAGTCATCTTTACACTCCACAACTTACCAGCAACCATAAAATTTTGTGCATACCAGAGAGTACTTCACCATCACCACAATTGTCTAAGTGTCAGAGCTCATTCAATCGTGTACAACTCCAGCTACTACCTGAATTATTTTTATCCATAAGGATTTTAGGGAGAAACAGGCAAAACACAGTTATGACTGCAACACTACATGCTTCAGGAAAAAAAGATATTTTAAAAATGTCAGAACTAGGCTATAATAACCCACCTAACTGCAAAGCTTCCCTAACTTCCTTTCTTCCCAGCCTTGAGTCACTGCTGTCACTACAGAGCCATCTCACAAAAACAGTTTGCATTGAAATATGAGAACCTTGTTTCTAGCATGGAATAACCTTAGATGAACTACACATACATGTCTGAATTTGCTATCAGGTTTCAGCATGAACACACAATTCTCTGATTCAGAGTATAAAATGAGGTAGCTAAAAAAAGTTGTACAGTTTCTTACAGAACTTTCACTTTAAATACCAAGCTTTAAGCAGCTGAGACACAAAGTTATGTTCTTCACAGTCCAAAATTAATTTTCAAGGGAAGGTTAAAACTAGAAGTAAATTTAGTTGCAGCTTAATATGCATAGAATTACATAACTGCAATACAAGCCACGAGTGGAAAAAGAAATTGTTTCTTCAAAATAGCAGGGGAGATAGTGCCCGATACAAATAAATTCATACTGGCAACATGATTACTAAAAGAAATGCAATTGGAAAACTCTACTGTTTCGTTTGCTGTTCTAAATTTGATATAAATATACCACTTCAGAGGAAAAACAAAGTCATTATCAACCACCAGCATCCTCTGGCATTACCCAATTGGGCAAATACACACCAATGCACTATCTTCACTGCTGTGCAGGCAACCCCTCTGCCAATGTGATACACAAGTACCCTCAATGAAATGAAAGGCCTGTGCTCAGGTTTTGAACGGAAAACCAAATGACATTTAACTTTGCTCAGTAATAGCACACTAAATGGCAAGACTGATGCACCCATTTACCGCCTAGCAAGACAAGATGCGATATACAACGTGCAAGTCACAAGGCTCGATGCAAAGCTAATTTTTTGAGAGTAATTATTCCCCACCCCCTATGTCTCTCTGGGCAGCTATGAGTAGAGAGAGATGAACAGCCCAGAAGCACTCGTTAAGTCGGAGCAGAGAGCGGTCTGGGCCTTAGCGCCGAATTATAGAGAACGCACATCGGGGCCAAGCCCGCCTACCCACGCCACCGCCGAGCGCGCCCAGCCTGGCCCTGCCGCTGGGCCCCTGGCCCGCAGCGATCACCGCGCCTCAGACGGGGGGTCAGCGGGCACAGGAACAGCGGGAGAGAGCGGCCTGGCGCGGTGAGGCCTCCCCAGACCTAGCGCGCCGAGCAGCGACCCTCAGCAACGCCCGGGCCCGCGCTCCGTCCGTCACTCACCTCTTCATCCCAGCCCCAGGCCCCAGCACGCATCCGCCCACCCAGGAGCCCTTCCCGGCGGCAGCTCACAGCCGCACAGGGACCTGTCCCCCACCTCATACACCCATCGTCAACACCCAACGCCCCCTGCAGCCTCAGAGAGCCCGCCCTCTCGCCCCTTCGGCCTCTCTCAGAACCAATCAAAGCGCGCCTTCGCCGAGGCATCGTAGCGCTATTGGCTAAGAGAGGTGCCAAGTTACAGGGCGATTCGGGGATTTCCACCGTATTAGAGTTGTATGAGCCACAGGGAGTGGGTGTCTACAAGACATGGTTGGTGGAGCGCTTCCCTGTCAGAGCTCTGATTGGTCAATCAGAGAGCGAGGGCGGGACGTCGGGAGCTACAGCGGGTCTGATTTGACGGCGACGGCGCCTGTGTTGCGGTGTCGCCGAGTCCGGTGCTGTTCAGCTAACAGCGGCGGCGGGAGAGTGCCTCGTTTAAGCTGTTGGCAGTGGTGGCGTTTACACATGGAAGAGTACTTCCTGAGCGACGAATGAGAGGACAAACGCTGGAACAGAGTGTTGTTCAGCAGGACAGCTATGTTTAAGCGCGCTATTCATGTTTGCAGCATTTCCAGAAAATAACGTTTAATTTTAGAGATGATTTTTTCAATCACGCAGTCTCCTAAATTGGTGCTTTTAAAGCACCATTATATTTTAAACACACTCTGAAATGATGTGCTGCTAGAAGTGGGCTTTCTGCAAAGAAGCATCCTTGGGAAGGCTAGCCTGTGTACCTAAGGTGGCTACTATAATGTTGACATACAAATAAACACTTTCCTCATTTCTTAATATCTCCAACAGGCCCTTAATATGCGTTTCAATGTGATTTGGGAATACTTGCAGTTCGACATCCCAAAGTGAAAAGTGTTCAGTGAGTGCTATTCCTTACAGATACCCAGGACGAAGAGGGAGGTGGTAAACAGGTCCAGTGCACCCCAGGTCAGGGCTGGGTACCCCTCTCTGAGCTGGGAAGTAGTGTGTATCACTGCCACAGCTCTTGGCAGGCAGCTGGGAAGGCACAACACAGGCTCTGGCTGGTGCAGACATGAGCAGGATGGAAAGGATGTAGCCTGAGTGTCTGGAACCAGCAGGAGTTCATTGGAAACTCCTGAGGAAACGATGAGATACCATCTGTTATGGATCAGTGCTGACACTAATCATTTTGTGTAGTTACTTAGAGGGAGACTACTTTTTAAAGGCTCATTCTAGTTTTGAAGGAGTAGTGGAAAGCCAGTAAGATTAGTACGTGGCGTTTCTTCTCTGCAGAAGGGCACCCAGTGATCCGCGGCTATGCTCTGCTGATCCTCGAGGTGGCTGTCTACACACAGCAGCTGTTATTTCCTGCTGTTCGTAGCGCTGCCTTTTATCCTACTGCAGAATGCATTAATATGTCTGCTGTAAATCCTCAATCATAGAATCATAGAATAATCAGGGTTGGAAAGGACCTTAAGATCATCTAGTTCAAATCCCCCTGCCATGGGCAGGGACACCTCACACTAAAGCATGCCATGCAAGGCTTCGTCCAGCCTGACCTTCAACACTGCCAGGGATGGAGCATTCACGATTTCCTTGAGCAACCCATTCCAGTGCCTCACCACCCTAACAGTAAAGAATCTCTTCCTTATATCCAATCTAAACCTCCCCTATTTAAGTTTTAACCAGCTTCCCCTTGTCCTGTCATTATGTTTACATTTGAGGTATAAATAAATTATAGATGGAATGCAACTTTAAGCCTGAGTACACCGTAATTATATTTGAGAAGAAGAGGGGACAGAGACTTTAAAATAATAAAATATCAAAATACTAGCTAGGAATGGCTATGTAGAATACCTAATTACTCAAAACCAACTGTTTAAAAACATTTCTCTAGTCGATGTAATTATGTACTTAAGTCTTAATGATTTCAGCAGGAAAATTATCATGGACCATTTAGAAAGTGTCATTCTACAGACAGAATGGTGCTTGTGAAACACAAGCCAAGTTCATACCCCACTGACCCATGAGGCTCATGTGACAGCTCTGTGTCACCAGCAGACCCCAGCTGAAAGCCTGGCCAAGACTTCTGTTTACTCTAAATCTCCTTCATACTCCTGTAGAAATATAAAGGAGTTTTAGAGTGATAACACAGCTTTGGCAGCATAAAATGGCCCTGCTAACAGTTCTTTCATGTTGAAAACCCTGTCAGTAACACCAGCACGAGATACTTGCCATTAAACAGTGAATTTGTTTAAAGCACACTCGGGTCAAAGGAGACATGTTTTGTAATAATAAAGTCTGGTAAACTAGTTTCACTTCAAATGACACTATACAATTAAATGTTATATAAATAGCATAGAGCAGAATTTTGTGCTATGCCAGGATAGAAATACGGTATTCATTTATCACAGCATCACCTCAAAAGTGCAGACTATTCATACAGAACAGCCAAATTTCTCTGCTGCTTCAAATATGGAAATGGTAGGTATTTATCCAGCTGCGTTAATAGAAGAGAGGTAAGGTTCTTGTAGAAACATCAAAGACAACATTACAGCACTTTCTAAATATTAGTTATGTGATAAAAGGGGACTTCGATAAATACATTGGGTATTTCTGTCTCCTGTTGTTTCTCATTACCTACAGCACTAATGAATTATGTGGTAAAAGAAATAAGGCTTACTCATATAGTTTGGGGCCTGAGAGGGAAAAGCAGCACAGACTCTGAAGCTGCCTGAAGCTGTATTTCTGAGGACAGAAGCTGAAGAGTACTTTGTAATAGGGGTATTACAGCCACATTCTTGAACAAGAATAAGACCTTGCTGTGACTATAATAAAACACCAATAAAATCTGGCAGTAAACTGCAGTTTGTATGTAACATTGGTTTATCTCACAATTTTTCAAGCTGATACCGGCTTTGTTTTATATGGTTAAATATCGTTCCTGTCTGTGTTTATGTAATCTGACTGGGAACATGGGAACTGCTCAAATCAGGGTATACCTCAAGACAGGATGTTTTATACTATTGCAGCTGGTTCTTTAACAATGTAAGCACAAACATGGGCTTGCAATACATGGCATTGCAAGGCTAGCTCATCTGGTGGCTGGTTACCAAGTTTTGAACAGAGACTTAAGGTTAGTCTTCCTAAAATGGGTACTTTCATCTTAAATCAGTGTGTAGGACTTAAGTCCTATGACAACAACTTCCATGTATTAAGCATTAAGATTTTGACCTTGCCTTGCTCCAAAGTTATTGCAGAGCCCTCTTTTTCCATATCCTTTGCCAGATGCATTTTAGCACTGTTATTTATGTATGCCAAAATCAGTGCTTTCACAGAATACAGACTCTTAGTGAGTCAGTGCATGAGGATCCCTTTTTCATCACTATGACATGGTTTTGCATTAAAATCTACCCCAGTTTTATGAAGTCAGATAAATTGATGGTGTCAGTGCGCTTGCCCATCTCCCAGAAGAGTATGCTGCCATTGTGAAAATTCCCCTTTTGCACTTCTTAGCCCTTTACAATGGATGTGACTGTTGGAAGTGGAACTGAGAATACAAAAAAGGTACTAGTTACTCATATTGCTAGCAAACATACTGCTAGCAAACACCATCATATACTGTATAGGTTTTTTGAATGTGCTAATCAAGTAGGCATTTAGGAAGTAACATGCTGCCAGACTACAGGCACTGGGTCCCAGTGAACAGCTGTTTGGACCAAACCCAAGCTTATGGGAGCAGGGTGAGGAGGAGCAACCTGTGGATGTCATAGCTACTGGGCATGAAAAAACCCCTTCAGGAACCAGCTGTGACCATAACAACTGGCTTGACTTAGGCAGGCAGAATTCTTGCAGAACACCTCTGATTTGTAAGTTATTTCATATTAGTCAGCCATGCTCATAATAACAGAGTTCACCTTTTTTTTTTTTTAATCATCCAGGTTCATTTGACTAGGACTTGCTTATTCTGAAATAATTTAGAGATCAGACTTGATGCAGTATAAAAAATATACTTTCCTCTTTTAGCTTTATCTAAAGCAGGGCAATAGCACTAAGCATCACAAAATAATACATTCCTTTTTGGCAACACATAATTAACAGATTCAGAATTCAAAGTTCAGATACATCTGTGAACTGTCAGCGTAAGTGGCAAATGCACTGAAATCCCCCTTAGTTTTTGCTTACAATTTTAACCAAACCCATGAATCTAACTTTAAAGGAATGAGACTTAAGCCAGCAACCCATGCTTTGTCTACACTTAAAAGGGTTGGCTGGTATAGCTACACCTTAGAGCTCTATTGGCAAGCACAGATTTCTTTTCTGGTATAACTTAAATCATTTTCTGCATGGAACACACTAAACTGGTTAAAGGACTCTGCCAATATAACAGCATCTACACTAGGGCCTTTGCCAGTGTGGCTGTAGCTGCATGGGAGTGAGTTTTCATCCTTCTGACAGCTATTTTGGCAAAACTTCTATATTTAGACTGTATCCAAGTTAAAGTTGGCATTGTTTTATTTTGCAAATAAAGCAGAAGAGAAGCATTGCCAGTTTATAGCCCTGGTTTTACATTATTTTAAATTGTTTGTTCTGAAGTAATGTGTGGGGCAGGATCCATGTGGTCCTTTGGATGTTTGCCTCCCACATTTGTGTTGCATTAAAATCACTTAGTTTTTCAATGAGTAAGCTTTGGCAATGGGAAACTTACATTACTAAAAAAAGACAATGTCCATATTATTCATCTCAGAAATAGCTGTTCCAATGCTTCGTAGCAAATTTCCAAAATGAACTGCAAAAGGAAGCATCTGGGCTGAAGGACCTGTGAATTAATGCATCATTCTTCTTCACTTCGCCCTTAGTTCAACAAAGAGTTTAAGCATAGGATTCATTTTAGGCACACACATAAGCCCATTTCAAATTCAGTAGTCATGTCAGATATGATAATGCTTCTTTTTGAACTTTAATTAAGGAGATACTTGAAATTAATCATGTTTAAGCACTGTGCAGAGTCAGGATTTCTGTCAGAACTGCAAGTTTAGATAGAGGATATTTATTGTGGTCTCTTCTGCATTTTCTGTTCTGAACTGGATGCTAAGTCTGTAGTTTAAAGATGTCCCAAGAGGCATATTTTTTCCACATAAGTACATTCATGTATTTGGCTCTTTTTTCCTAACCTCTCTTTTGTTAAGTATGCTTTTCTGGTTTCAGAAATCCATGCAGAGAAGTTCTCACTGATTTTGTACTTGTGTCTACTGTTGAACTCTTTCCTCTGCCAGACCTCATGTTTGCAGGTGTAGTTCTGATGCTCAGGTTTGCAAACCTGCCCTGGCTGCTGGAGCTGCACTGTGGGCAACAGGCCCTGTCTCACTCGCAGACAGCGCAGGAGCTGTTCGAAGCAAATAGGAAACCTCATGCGTAATCGGTCAACACTGAACCAGTGAGCTAATTGGATGAGGAAGTCTGATTTGATCAAAGCTTCTTCCTTCCTTTTTGTGAAACAGAGAATGTGCCTGTTAGAAGAAAGCACAGACATATTTTTCTGCGTTTTGAAAATGCAAAGCAGACTTTTTGTGACTTCACACACACTATGCAGTCACCACAACTGAAAGGTCTTCAGCAGTATCCAGGTGGGTACACTGTGCACTTCGGTTTCTGGTGTTACCTATGACTCTGTGGAGCAGTTGGACTGGCATCTACCCTGAAACGGAACAGGATGAGTTTCTGTTCAGAGTAAACTTGTGTAATTTGTTGCAGGGGTTTTAGATTGTTTCAACTTTTTTTAGTATATATATATATATGTATGTAAAAATAAATTGCAGCTTAGTTAAAAGAGCTTACAATGATTTTTGGTTGTAAAACTGAAACTGTTTCTATGAAGTACAGGAAGTTTTCAAGACATATATTCAAGGCAGAAGACTTGTATATTGTAACGTTCACTTCTGAATTCTTCTGTTTTACAAATGTGTTGTATTTCTTTGGTAAATCATGTTTTAAAGAGGTGTTTATATAGAGAGACATGAATACGTATTTTATGTGTATAAGGTTATGCATATATAAAATGATACATATTTTCAGAATAAATGCAATTATGCTTATGAGGTTATATCACATTCAAACAAACAGTTGTAATTTAAGATTGGCCATTTCCAGATATCTTATTTAATCTACTATATTTAATATTATCTTTACATAAAAAAAAAAAAAAAAAAAAAAAGAATTTTTGCAAGTTTTTGTTCTTGGGATAAAAAGCAA
>NDXB01019261.1:113870-126788 GCA_002631895.1 Agapornis roseicollis
TTTACATAAAAAAAAAAAAAAAAGAAAGAAGAATATTTGCAAGTTTATGCTCTTGGGATAAACTGCCATGGTTTTCCAAAGACTGAGCAGTTAGACAATAAGTGCTACTCTTCATGGTCAGAAAGAAGATCTTAAGAAGCACTAGAAGAACAGTGAGAACTTTTATCTTCTAGTCCAAAGTCCAAAATTAAGGGCTTCCATGATGCTCATATTAAGGAGGATGACATGTCTGTACTTGCTTATCCAAGTTGGGCAAAGGAAGAGGGGTTTGTGTTAGAGGAAAGTGGTTTGCATTTCCATTTTTTTCCAGCGGGGAAAGTAATTGCTTCTCATAGTATGGCCTTGCAGTTTGCCAGAAATCAATATGCCTGCTGAAGAGGTTTCCTCACCTTTGTATCCAGCATTGCATAACTGTGTGGTAAAAGAGTGGAGGCAAGATGCTATGTAACAACATCCCTGTACTAAACCCTGTCATTACTTAATAGCTTCTGCTTGGTCATTACTTTTACATCTGTAGCAGGGAGACTTGTTTTTTAAAAAAGTAGTTTGTTTTGTCATTTGATTTTCACCCCTTGGCTGAATTGTGAGCAAGAGTTCTTTCATGCTAATAGAACACAGTACTCCAGCAAAGAGTACAGTGTGGTAATTATTTTATCAGCATGTAGTAAAACAGTAGTCCTATCATATCAGAACAGGAATATAGATCTACTACAAGCACAGTATGTAAGTTAAAAGGACAAGTAATGGGAAAATGCTTCTGTACAATAATAAGAAAACTCAGTTCTCCTTCCATCTAGCCATTGTCAGATTCAATTGTTTTGTTCTCATAGCACAGAGACAAATCTCTAGAGATAACTTGAAGCTGTGAGATATGAAAAAAAAAATATATACTGTAGTAGATATTGCCCTTATTTGTGGTACAAGTTGTGATTAAGAACAGATGATAAGTTTTGGAGTGTTAAAAACAGTGAATCCTAGCAGTGTAAAGGGACCAGGCTGCTGGCTATACTAATTATCTCCAAAGTTTTAGTTCATCCGAGCTCATACTGGCAAGCTTGAGGGCAAAATACAGGTAAAAAAAAATCTGCCCCCACTGAGGTGTATGCCAAAATTCTCATAGATAAGAATGGAGTTCCACACCTCATCTTATTCAGCATAACTTCTTATGTTTTTCATGTTTAATTTTAATTTGCCAAGAAGGTATATAAACACTTTCAGTGTAATGGTAATAGAAATGGTTCTTCACTGGTACCTATCTAGATATTTCTGTTTATTACTTTAGTTTTTATGAAACTGCAGTTGCTTTCCTATAAGTTCACAGAGACCAATGAGTAAATCAATAAAAAAGATAATCAGTCTGAGTGCTCTAAAGGCAGGCTACTAAGAAATGTCATTTTTTGTAATCTTTCAGTAATAGCTTGCAATGGACCAAGACTCACACTGCACAGCAGAAAGGGAACTGTTGGAAGCTGTAAACAGGATTACTATGTTTTCTACCACAAGTCCATCTGATAAAGAGCAAAATCAACCCCAAGCTGAAATTTCATATCAAGTGAGAAAAGAAAACCCAGAAAAAGGTGACCTGCAAGGTTGATGATACCCTTTAATTTTATTTTTCATGTAGCTATTTATGCCATTAATCTTTTCTATTAAAAACTTTGCTTTATTTATCTGTAGTCCAGATTTACACTGCTATACTTCACTGAAAATAAGCCTTAATTAAACTTGGACTAATAATTTCACAGCAGTGAAAGAGATGCACATCCTGGTGTATATATACACACACAGAACTTTCCTTTTCAATCCCTTGCATATAAAATGTATTGCAGATTTGATTTCCACACCAGGAATCAAAATGGTGATTATGAGATGGTGTGTCTCGGGAGTGAACTTTCTGCATATCACAAAATCTGAACTTCTTCACAGTATCAGCAAGGATACCAAGACTGAAGCTAATCTGAAGCAGTAGTCTCACATACCCCGTGGAGAAACAGCATTGAACATTCACTATGCCTAAGATTGCTGACATTTGTTATTAAATAAAATGTTATGTATAATTCAAAATATATATCATCTCATCAAGATTTTCAGCCTACAAACATGTCATAAACAGCCCTCCACCCCACCTCCCCGCCTTAGGAAAAGATACGCTTCATAGAGATTGAGCCAAACCCCAGAGGCCTTGATAATTGAAACTGTATGGCCAAATGATTAAGAACATGTAAAATTTGGGCCAGTAGAGGAGTACTGTGGTGCCTTTACAGTACTATTGCTGCATCAAACTATTATCTTCCCATTCATTTGTGGTCATTCAGATGCATTGACTGAATGTTAGATACATTGCAGACTGACTTAAGCTGACTTCATTGACAGAAACATTATTAATTTGAAATTGGGACTGGTGGACCCACCGAAATATGAATATTTCATTTCTTATCCACTTTCCTAGCCCATACACCACCTGATGAAAACTGTTGTCAGTAGATTTCAAAGACAGAAAATCACCCTTTTGAAAAACTACAAATTCCCCTGTAAGCAAAGTCTTCAACCAGCTGTCCTATATGTGCATGTGTCTATATGTCTGTGTGTATGTCTGTGAGGGGAGAGAGACAGAGAGGAAGTGAGATATATAAAATATTTGTGGCTGAACTGTGGCATCAGCTTAGCTACATAAAAGAAGAAATGAGAATTCCTCCTTTGGCTGAGCTGGATATCCAAGTTTCTCCTGTCAGGTTGGGGCATTTTTGTGTTCTCAGCTTTCACCCATTACAAGCCCAGTATTTGAATAGACTCAGTGAATACATGCACTGTATTATCTCCTGCTTTTAGCAACAAAGAAGCCTGGAGAAACATCTGATTCAGAAGACTGAGTCAGCGTTTCTTAGGGCTACTTCTGGGAAGGTGAAGCATACCTCCTGCTCAGACTGTGCCCAAGTTTGCAACCTAGACATTCAGTAATTTTTGTCCGTAATTTTTCTATTACTTTGCATTCTGCAGACTATTTAGTGTCTTTCAAAATGTCAGACCACAATAGCTTTCCTCAAAGAATCTGGACCTGTCTTTATTAGCAGTGAACTCACCTATTTTATTAGTCTTTAGATCTTACAGCAGCAGAAATTCTAGCCTTTCCTTTCACAATAAATGCATAAGTTTTCTTTCCAAATACAAAGATTATAATTTGAAATACTAAATTTATTGGTTTTAGATTCCAGTGCATCCCGAAGTCCCAACTCTTCAATGACCACTAAAGAGCTTCAGGAATATTGGAGGAATGAAAAACGCCAGTGCAAACAAGTCAAACTTGTTTTTGAAATCCCATCAACCAGAATTGTAGAGCATCACTTATCTAAATATGTGGTAAGCTAAAAAATGAATATGTAAGAAGATCATTAGTTTTTATTCACTCTACAGGGTTCTGCACAGCACACAGCATGCTTCTCTACATGAAAGCCTTACTGAGGGCCACGTTTTGCAAGCTGTGATCATACTGAGTAGAAAGAACTTGTTATCACTGATCTTACAGGCATAACTGATGGAATCTGCCCATAAAATACCCCTCTGACAATCAGTTCACAGTATCTGCAGCAATGGAAACATGATACCATGTGAATTAGTCACATGAGTGTCTTTAACACCTGGAATCTTGTCAACATTGAAGAAATTTACACAAGTATAAAAATATCAGTATAGTTGCACTTCCATTGAGCTAGCCTGCTGTAGCAGCTGCATTGCATTTGTATAATTTCATCATCAAAGATTTATGTTATCACAACTGCAAAATTCTTTGATGTTGACGAAGTCTAAGACATCCTCCAGCTAGGTTGCTTGGGATCATTTCCCTAACCTATATAGAGCTCCATTAGATGACACATTTCTGTCATATTTTTAAGGTGAAACGTAAGTATGAGGGACAGAACAGAACAAGTTGGATTTTTTGTATCTTTACTCACAGTACTGACACTCGGTTTTTATTTCCCATTCTGCTCCTGGCCTTCAGGGGGACTGAAGACACTACAGCAAGTCTCTTTCAATACTCATATGAAACAGAGATATTTTCCTTGTTTGCAAGGGCGTCTGCAATCTGTAGATGAAAAATGCTAGGAATCATACTATTTCCTGATACGGGGTGGTGCAGCTTGGTAGAATATGGAGCAAGTAAAAGTTTGGGAGACTATCCTAAGACCTTGTTGCATGCTATACACACCTACTTAGGTGCTGCCATACTTGCATACACTCAATAGTATCTAGCTTGGTGAATAGTTAAAAATTATTTTAGTATAACTGTGTGAGAAGTGATTCAGTATACGTGCAGGTAGTTAGACGTAGCCATAAGTTGCATGCCTAGGCAAAGAGATGTACATTACAACAAAATTGAGCCAATTTGAATGATTATCTAATTAAATGGTATTTCAACCCTTTTTCATTCATACTTCACAAAGAAAAGAACTTGTAAATTATTCACTTTGCTGCCCTTGATATAATGATAGCTTAAAAAATTGCTCTTATTGGGTCTTATTGCATCAGGCATACATATACTTTTCAGCAGGGAGTAGGAAAAGGTATAGGAAAATTTCACAGTGCTTACAAATCAAAAGAGATCAGAGAAGTCAGCTCAAATTTAGAAACCTTTCAAGGAGCACCTGTGAAGATCATTTATGAAGATTAAAAGAGAGAATTTCTTTTTTAAGGAAAAACAAGGAAGGGAATCAGAGAATAATGCTGATACTGGTTTGCACTCTTCAACAGCAGCAAAGGAAACAGCTGGCATGAGTACAATGGCTCCAGTTTTTGTATAATTTAATGAGAACAGGGTCAACTTGAATACAAACATGGTCATTGTCTAGAAATCCACAAGGTCAACAGTCCATATCCTTATCTGGTGTACAGTGATGCAGTTAAGCAGCCCTCAGTGGACCTCCAGTGGTTTACACACATCAAGGATTTGGCCCTTCCTCTTCATCATTGTGCTTGCATCAGGACCAGAAGAGAACCTATTTGTACATCACATAACACACAATTTTATTTTGCATCACTTTTTCTAATATCACATTTATTATTGTCATTTTGAGGGTAGTGAAGAGCTGAGGGAGACATACTCTTGAGTACTGTTAATGTGGGACAGCTTTTCTGTTAGTGAAGGGGTTTGGATGGCAAACAGATTGCTGTAGAAATGTCACTTTTTTGCATTATTTATACGCCAAGTTTTGAATAACAGGGCAATGATTTAAAAGGGAGAAAAGGCTTTGGAGTTGCTCCATCTTATTTTTGCACACACCAAACATTACTGCCAAATACTCCCTCTTCTTCCACAGCATTAATAATACCCCCAGATCCCTAGAAATGTCTGAGACAAACAGCATTTCTAAGTATTATGACCAATGTAAAATAGATTATATTCAATATTAAGTCTGGGAAATCCATTCAGTTCACTGTAAATGATTGATTGCAGCAGCTATGGCTGTTATAAACAAAATTCAGCTACAGAAATGCTTTGTAAGTGACTTTACTTGTGTCAGCCTGCTGCTAATTCACTGTTCCCAGCACCTTGCTGAATAGGATCTGTTAGTGCATTACAACTTACTTACATGCTAAGGCTAACTCTAGTGGCAAAGGTACAGCACAACAGGAGGTGGGAATTATTAATCTGATGGCTGCAGATTTTAAAGCAGACAAAAACTGAGTGCACTGGGTCAAGAGTGGTCTTTCTCATGCTTGTTTTTCTGTTTCATTAGATGTATAAAATCATCATTCTGCAAACAGGGAGTTTTGACAGCAACAAGTCTGTAATTGAACGCCGTTACTCAGATTTTGAGAAACTGCACAGAAATCTGCTGGAGGAGTTTAGTGAAGAAATGGAAGATGTGACCTTTCCCAAAAAATCTCTGACAGGGAACTTCACAGAAGAAATAATGAATGAGAGAAAATTAGCCTTCAAGGACTACCTGAGACTTCTATATTCTATGAAATATATCAGAAGATCAAAAAAATTTATTGATTTTTTAACAAGGCCAGAGCTTCAGGAAGCATATGGGTGCCTGCGGGGTGGCCAGTACACCAAAGCTTTGGAAATCCTTTTAGAAGTCATTGGTTTGCAGGCAAGGCTGACAAGAGGCAACCCTGTCTCAATTGTCCCTACTCTCTGTGCCATAGTGGTGTGCCACAAGGACCTGGAAAACCCAGCAAGTGCCTTTGAATATGGAGAAAAAGCTCTGTCGCACCTTTGTATGCATACTAGCCACAAGTATTACATTCCATTGTTAGAAACAATGATCACTCTGGCATATGAACTTGGCAAGGATTTTCTATCTTTGCAAGAAAAATTGGAAGAATGGAAGGCAAAAAAGGATCCCATTCGTATTTTTACCCTGAAAGAACTTGCAGTTCGAGAGTATGTACAATGAACACAAGAAACAATTTCTTTAAAGAGCAAGGCTGTCAATTTCTTTTCCCAAACACAAGCTTTTGAAAGAATAAGAATTGGAAATTACTTGTTTGGGTAACATAATATTACATTAATAGAAAAAAAATATATATATTTTTCATGTTCAGATGGGACATTTACATTTATGTTGGAAAGTATTATACTTACTCTACAAATATGAAGAGCACTTGACTTATTAAGGTGTTTGGAAACAAACTTGCAACAAAAAATCTTTTATGATTTGCTTCATTTGAAAATAACCCATTTCATGTGAAAAGTCAGAATAGGGAAAAAAAATTAATAAAGCTTTCAAGAGAGAAACACCTTCTCAGGCAAAGCAATCTAAAGGATCCATCTTCAGACACTAGTTTTTTAGTCCTCCAGCTGAAGCCTGGTCAAACAGCACTTTGCCTTTTCTGAGAATGGCGGGTTTGGTCCTATTCCCACTGAAGTCGATTGGTGAGGGCAGGAGGACCTAGGGGTAAGGTTTACAATCAAATTTGATAGGAGCATGATATACAAGCAACAATCATTCTGTCAGAGATGATGGAGTATGCTTCATTTCCCTTTTGTAGATAATACAGTTTTATAACCTGCATTGAAGGCACATTCTTGTTTGGGGTGATCTTTAAGTAAAGATCTGTCCAGGGTAGAAAATTTATTCCACATGTGCTATATACATAATGCAAAGAAACCACAGAAGGGTGCTGTTGGGGAAAACATCTGGCTAATATAATGTTAGCATTTATTTGTGCTGTAAGGCATGGTTATCAGATAGTCTGTATTAAGCTTCCCTGTTGCCTTTCAGAGGTTTATGTAAATGGAGTGTTGCCTTAGCTTTACAGCCTAGTACACCATGCAAGTATCACCTTGGTGGCACTGCAATATCATAGCTAATTCTTTCAGAGATTCAACCCACATGTACAAATTCGAAGCTTGTCTTAGCCCTAACACTCCCATGAAAGCTTCCTAAGAGCTGAAAAAATATCTGTTTACCTGCTTCTGTAATTTTCTTCAGGTCTGTTGTCTCTCTCATACACTTTTTTCAGTAACCTGGTAAATTCTCATAAATATTGTAATTAAATGTCATGTTAGTATAGGTTATTATTCCTTGCTGAACGTAGTCTACTGAGTGCTTTCAGGCTGGTACCTCCGGTACAGATGTTACAGGCACACCACAAGGATGGTGTCTGCAAGTTAGGAATAACTGTATTAACTTATATCCCAGACATGAAAGAATCAGTTAGAAAGTGCACTGAGCCTCAGAAACATTGCTTTACTTGTTACAAAAAGAATGGCTTGGAAAAAACACAGAATAATGAGAGTATCTAGGGTGGAAAGTTAACATTTTAAGTGGCTATTAAACAGCTAAGTGTCAAAACACTTGTTGTGGTTTATTTGTTATTACAGATTATTTGTTGTTTGATAAATATTATTTTTTCTAGTTAGAAGTTAGAAAAGTAAGAGTAATTAACCAAGAAACTTATGGACTAATCTTCCCACAATCATACCATATTGCAGGTCAGTTAAATGGATCAAAAGTATCACCTTCTTAGAGGATGTCTGAATCAGTAACAATGCGTCAAAAATGAAAGTATGCCTGGGGTCTGCATTACACTCAGGCAACTTGAAGTTAAGGCAGAAGGGAAGCATGGCCATCATGCTGCTTTGTTTCCACTGCAGTTTGTGGTGATAGACCAAACAAATGCCTTGGGTTCTCCTCAGCTTCCTATGGGACTGTACATGAGTAGCTAATTATGGCCACAGTCTCTCACCTTATAGCTGACTACAAGATTAGAGGGTCTGTAAGTACATGCTGTCCAGCAGAGACAAATACCTGGAAAATGGCGCATCAGAGATCTTACTTAACCTCTACTTATGGTAATTCTATAATTTTTCATCTCCAAAGGATTAACTGATCCAAAACTAACCAATTTTTGTTGGCATGGCAGCACACATTGGGAATATGAGGAGATGCAATTTGGCTATGAGAAAAATTGACATAATTCAAAAGGCACTAAAATCAGCAATGCTAAACCCCCCCACTGTTTTGCTGGCATAAATCAAATTTCTGAGAATGCTTTTCCACATAGCAGAGTTTTGTCAGCAAAATAGTTCTAGAATCACTTTGTCTACCACTAGAAAGCAGAGGTCAGTTTCCTTGTATTATGGGAGAAATTGAAATAGATAAATACTGGAACGCTGTGAAGAAAGAGCAATGTGTCTGTTGGCTAATTCCACCACAGTGAACTTCTTTAATGGAAAGCCACTTCAGTGGGATATCTGTGGCCATCAGTAAGACACAGCATCTCAGAACTACCCAGGAAGAGCATATCATATCATCTACATCACTCAGAGGGCTGATTCCAGTTCTGTTTCATTGAAGCATCCAGTCAAGCCGCTTCATGTAGGAATCTGCACAGCCAAAGCACGTGTCATCAAAGGGTTAAGTGTAATCTTCATAAAATCAGCTTGTGATTTTATTACTATTAGAATACAACAAAATTAAAATACCCAACAATTCAATATCCTTCCAGCAAATCATTCATGCATTCCCTTCCTACAAATGCAGAGCCTACGACCTTTGGATTTATTATCTCTTCAGAGGTGACATTGAAAATCCTTGGAAAGAGAAAGCTAGGATGGTGATGGCACTGAATGGGGACCAATGGGCCCGGATTTCACCTGAAGCTCTGCCACAGAGTTGGTCTGAACTTTGCAGAAATAACAGCTTCTGTGCCCTATTTCCTCATCCAGTACTTCCTCAGTAAAGTTTCCTCAGTCAGGTTT
Source organism: Agapornis roseicollis (assembly GCA_002631895.1). NCBI lineage: Eukaryota > Metazoa > Chordata > Aves > Psittaciformes > Psittacidae > Agapornis > Agapornis roseicollis. The sequence goes on from NDXB01019261.1 coordinate 123,082, forward strand.
TCAGTGGTCACTAAACAGAAAAATTGTGAAACTTGACCCAGTAAGTTAACTCCCACATTTATCATAGAAATGCAAACTGAGATGGAAGCAATTTTGTTTTATACAAGCCTATTTCATTTCTTCAAGGTATCCTGACATAGAAGAGAATTTAGAGGCAGTAAGTTGCCAAACCTGTGTGCATAGTTTCTTGCTAATGCAGTCTTTATTTTAGACTCAGACTTTACTTTCCTCACATACCAGAGAAGTTACAAAATTTATCTATTTATTGAATGGGACTGTAGTGAGACCATGCTGGCTCATCAGCCCCATGGGCCATCGGCCAGTTCTGATTTCTTAGCTGTGTTCTCTCAGAGGCTGGTTGGACTTGCCAAAAGAATTCTGCTTTCATTTACTCACATTTCAAAAGTCAACTTCTGCAAATTCTTTTTCACTTGATTTTTACAGCAATGTGAGTATTAGGCAGTTACTAAAATAAAAGGTAATGGAATTCCTGCTCCCATACTGACACTCCTATCTTCCACTTGGAATGACAGACTGCAAGGAATGAGTTCCTTCTGCCTGTACATGCAACTTTATCTTCCACAGTTCAAAACATATAGCCAGGTAAGGCAGATTTCCTGCAGAGAGCCAGAGATTAGTTTCTTTCCCTATTAACGTTGCCTGGTGCCGGAATACAGTAGTGGCTGCAGAGCCTGCATCCATGATTTGAATCTGTCCTGGCTTTTTCATAAAATGTATAAAAGTTAAATGGTTGATTTCCACCTACGACTGTGTCTTGGTTTTCCTCTGAATAATGTTCTAAGAATGGCTTAAAAAGGAAATGGATGTTTTCATCCGCATCTATCTGTCTTGCTTATCTATTGCTCTTCATTAACTCATGTTAAGAAGCCACTGGAGAAACAATGACTAAAAGCTTTGTGCACTCTCCATGGGGCTTGCATGCTGTCTCCAGAGCATATGTCCCACCTCTCCACATGCTGGGCCAGCAAAAGTGAATAGCACTGCATCAGTGAAGCTATTTTGGAAGAAAGCTCCAGCACTACCACATCTGCAAGAACAGAACATAAATAAAGTAAGCAGGTGGTTCCTGTTCCAAACAGCTGTTTTACTTCCACTCTTCTTTTCCATACAATATTTGAGTGATAAAAACCTGTTTTATAAATAAATCCTTTTCCTGTATCCCAAAACAATGTGTGCTTTTTACAAAAACTTTCTTCAATTTAATAAAATAAATGTAAATAAGCAGTTGTTGGCATTTGTCCTATGCGTTATTAACATTCATCAGCCATTCTCCATACCTGGAAAGCAGCTGAAGTCAACAATGTCTGGTTACCCAAGCTTTGCACTTGGCAACCTCACAAGCCCACTGAGTGACCTTGATTAAATCTAATCAAATCTCAGATTTCTTTTGAATGCCAGTATTACTGGGAATTGTAGAAACAAGAGAAGTGATCAGGTTGGATGAAGCATTGGGTGACATGGTTTAGTGTGAGGTGTCCCTGCTTATGGCAGGGGGGCTGGAACTAGATGATCTTAAGGTCCTTTCCAACCCAAACTATTCTATGATTCTATGATTTTTCACAAAGTCAAATACAGTCTTCTGGGGACCACACTAACTGTGTGGAAAAATATTTCCGCACAACTGGCATCACAGCTTTGAAAACAGAGGCATGTCACAGCTGCATGTTCTTAAGTACATCTTGCATGGTGAAACACAACACAGCTTAATTTTGCCTGGTATCATACACCTGAGACAATAGCCTGTGTATAGTAGAGAAAACATTTTAGTAAGTCTGACTGATTTGAAGATCTAATAAGTGGTTGAAGATAGAAAATATTCTAACCACTGGCTTATAAGAAAAAAAAATAAAATAAAAAAAAACCCAAACAAACAAAAATAAAACACCAAACAACCAAGCAAAGCAGAAAGTCCTGTGTAAGAAATTTTTAGAATATGTTTAAAAACCCCTCCAGGCTTCAGTATCATTTTCCACAAGAAGGAACACAAAAATATTTTCAAATACATTTTCCCAGTTTTAATAATTTCTTGGAACTCTGGTGTTCTTTCCACTGCTCTTGTAGCCTAAACAAGGAGAGTCACACAACCACTACAGAGTACCATATATGTTAACAAGCTGTTAGTATCCAGTTTTCTGAACAACAGCACACAATCCAACAGAGCTTTCCATATGATCTTACTCTTCACATTGACACCTCTGAAGTATACCTACAACAGATAAGAAGCCAAGTATAAATTCACATATAATTATTTTTGCAGAAAAAAAATGTCAAAAAAGAAAACACTGTCCAGCCAACAGCTGCCTACCATGTCTAACAGACCACAGTCTGTATGCGCACAAGCTAGAAGAAAATTTAAATAAAATCTGGTCAGAATCATCTCCAAGATTCCATGGAGAGTTGTATTATGATTTATTGAGCTTTGCCCCATTTCCATATCAATTATTATATCATTTGGGGCATTAAGTAGATAATACTGTTTACAGAACTCTCTAAAATAACTAAAGAAGCCCATGAGAATGCCTAGTTACTTATGAAACATATGCAGACAAGATGTGCTCTGTGCAATGCAGCATCTTGTTTACAGGGAATCCTGTGATCTTTATCACATACTTGTTATTAACTCCTGTTGTCTGCGGCATCACTGGAGGATAATATTTTCTTTCCTGAATCTTAATAAGGCTAAATACATTTATTGAATTCAACAGATTTGTACAAGCAGCATGGGAGTCGAGTTCAGGACACAAGATGAAACCTAGGTTGTGTGTCTCAGCAGCTGAGCAAATCAGATCAAGAATGTTTATCTTCTGATTAGATCAAAGGCAGGAGCAAGATGTGTTGAAAAACTAAACACAGTTGTAATGGTGTAAAATACTGAATGTTAATACCCATCTGGATGAGGTGAGAACCCCAAAGAACCAACCTTGTTTACATTAAGATAACATTGCAACGTATGTTCATCACACTTTGCCGAGTATATATTTGCTATATATACAGATAAACAAGAAACTAATTTTCATGTCAGACCACTGAGACTTGAGGGTAATTACACTGAAATAAGTTATAATGTAATCAAAAGCAGAATAAGGTCAACTGTCTATATAAACATGAACTGTCTCTATGCACGGTGGATGGGTGGATGGACAGATGGATTGATGAGTGGATAGAACAACCAAATTTGAATGGTTTGATGCCTAATATATATTTGCCAAATATTTTAAGAAATTTGGATCAAAGCTACTTTTACAAGTACCACATGGTTATATATACATAAATAATTTTAAACATACTACCTTCTTTTATTAGAAACAGGAATGAATCTGTAAGTTTGTAATTATTCAGGCAAGAAAAATGCTGAAGAGAAATATACTAGATGGACAGTGATATACTAATCTCACTAAACTAGTGACATTTAAATATTATTTAATTCTATACAGCACTAGTGTAGACTCTAACTGAGCTATCCAAAAGAAAATCCCAAAGAATTTTACGGAAAATAGAAAATTTAAAGCCCAATGTTTTCTTTATTAGCATTTGCAGAACATTGCCTCCCCCTTGACAACTGGTTACAGTGCCACTAGATGGAGCTGCAGCATTTGCAGGAGCTAGGGACCCCTGCAAGCTGGAATACATGTAAAATAAACTTTTTTTTTTTTTTTTTTTAAAATTTTTAAAAAAAAATATTTTAT
>NDXB01019262.1:0-19102 GCA_002631895.1 Agapornis roseicollis
AAGGGGGGAGCCTCCTGGCAGAGCAGCCCTCAGTGCTTCCTTTGGTTAACTCTTCTTTCCCAAAACAGGGGAAAGGGGCAGGGGGACTTGGGAATGGGGGAGCTTTAAGGTCCCTTCCAACCCAAACCAAGCTGGGGTTCTATGCAACACGTACTGGTCTCAGGCAGGTGCCAGGCATCCATCAGTGTGCAGCAGAACAGGTCTTGCCTGAGTGAAGACAGAAGGACAGGAATCTGCTCCTGCTGTAATGCTGATTCTCATCTCTCGCAGCGCCCAGAGGCTGAAGTTCAGGCTCAATCTCTACGAGCTGAAGGAGGGCAGGCAGATCAAACCTCAGACTTTTATGAGCATGGTTTCCAATCTGCTCTATGAGAGACGGTAAGTGTCAAAACACCAGGCGCTGTTCACGTGTCAGTGAAGGCCGTGGTGGCGGGGGCTGATGTGATTCTAGAGGGGCAGGAGGCTGAGGAGGGCTCCTGGTACAGCAAAAGGAGACTTCACTCTAGTGGCAATGTCCTCTTCGATTCCCTTGCAAAATAACACCCTGTAGCAGCACCACGTTGTTGTGTTTGCCGTGCTGAAGCCATGGGACAGCGCTGCTGGGTTCCCCTCACCAACAGCACCCGTGGCAGGTTTGCCTTGCCTGGATATTCACATGGGATGCGGAGCTGGAGCTGCAGCAAGGTGGTTCCTGTTTGTCCTTCACAGGTTTGGGCCGTACTACACAGAACCGGTCATTGCAGGGCTGGACCCTGTAACACATGAACCCTTTATCTGCTCCCTGGACCTCATCGGCTGCCCCATGATCACCGATGACTTTGTGGTCAGTGGGACCTGCTCCGAGCAGATGTATGGCATGTGTGAGTCCCTCTGGGAGCCCGACATGGTGAGTGGGGCTCCCTCCTCCTCTTGGATTCAGGCTCCTGCTGTTAAATGGGGATCCATGCATTGGATGAAAAGCTCTGTCCGCTGGTGCTTCCCAAGGAGCATGGGAGAACAAAGAGGCTGGGGCTTATAACTGCAGGAGCAGTCTGACAGCATCTTGGGTGATAGTTTGGGGTTTGAACAAAATCCAACAAAAACTGTTGGACAAGGGCTTGGATCAAGCTGCTCTAGTGGGAGATGGCCCTGCCCATGGCAGGGGTTGGAACCGGATGCGCTTTAAGGTCCCTTCCAACCCACATCATTCTGTGACCCCATTTTTACACCGACTAAAAGAGCTTCTGTTCCTCAGGAGCCCGACCACCTCTTCGAAACAATCTCCCAGGCCATGCTGAATGCAGTGGACAGAGATGCCATTTCAGGAATGGGAGTGGTGGTGCACATCATGTAAGTGCTGCTCTCCTTCCCCTGCAGAACAGAGGTGGGATTCACCAAGCTGTGTGTGAAAGGAATTTGGTGCCAGGGTATCCCATTCCCTCTCCTTCCAGCATTAATACCATTCTGTCCATTAACACCATTAACATACCATTAACACCATTCTGTCCATTCTAAGTGCTTTATTTCACTGCTGCAGCTTGTGGCTGGGGCTCCAACTGCAGGAGCCACATTGGAAACCAATTCTAGGCACCGGGATTCCCTGGCTCCATTCCTGGTGGTATTTAGGAGTGCAGCTCCTCAGATGGGTAGCAGTGCCCAGAGGGATGCTCTTTGCCACAGCCAGATGCAGTGTTCCCTCCCCAAGTCTGCAGTCAGGCTTCTGAAGCAGTTCATTTTGCTGATGGGGCTCATTCCCTGGAGCATCCCTGGCACTGCTCTTGCTGGAGCTCCCTTGGGGCAAAGCAGGATGAGGATGGGCTTTACTTGCCTGAAACAGGCACCTTCAAGCCCAGATGTTTGCTGTGCCAGCAAACCCAACTACCTGTGCACACTGCAGAGGGGACAAGCTGAATGGAGGTATTAAATGTGGGTTCACTAACAGGTGTTTTCTCTCTTCCCCTCTAGTGAAAAGGACAAGATCACCACCAGGACCCTGAAGGCTCGCATGGACTGACCCAGCACCAATCCTGTGCTCTGCTTGGGACCTTTTCAAATAAAACCCTCTCATGATAGCGAGCTTTCCTTGTCTTGGGTCTCAACGCTAGGATTAAGGTCTCCAAAGGTGTCAGGAGGAGCTTGGGTTTACCCAGCAGCAGCGCTTACCTTTGTTTGAGCCACCCATCATCCCCCTGCATGTGGTGCTCCCAGGAGTCAAGCCCATCTCCTTGAGACAGCACTGCACCGTTGGCTTTTCCTAGCAGATTCATTTGTTCTCCTATCCAGGACTTGGTTAAAGCAGTTCTTAAAGCCCTCATTGTACAGACAGGTATCAAGTGACCTTTCCAGTTCAAGGAGGCCTGAATCCATGCCCCATCCCTCCCGGAGGCACGGGAAGGACCCTTGGAAGAGGAGAGCAGGAAGGAGCAGGCGTACACAAAGTTTTACTTTTATTTTTCTCTGGTTGGAGACTCATCTCGTAACATGCATGCATTTCAAAACAGTAACAGTGTCAAACTGCTCCTAGCAAACAGACAAGCACAGAGGACTTCAACTTCCTAGTTCAAAAAACAGCAGTGAAAAAACCCTAGAATGCTTGTGGTGGTGGTGGTGGTGGTGGTTTCTTGACTTTCAGGGTTAACTTGGTTTATTCACATTGTTTTCAGTGGCACTGATCAGCCCTGCCCGCCCTCCCAACCCGTGTGTAACACGCTGGGGTGCAGCTGAACAGAGACCAGTACAACACCAGAGTAGGGAGAAACCCAAACCACTCAACGCGATGGATGCCCAGCGGCTGGGTCCGAGCTTCGCCAGCGCTGTTACACGTGATACTCACACCAAAGAGCAAGGAAAATCAGTAGTGCCTAATCTGGATACTGGAGAATGGCTCTGCAGGAGTAGGGAAGCCAACAGGCATTAGGACGCATGGGGAGAGGGGTTTCATTTTGGAGCTGTTGGAACCCCGATCTGTCTCAGATCGGTTCCTCAGCATCGCAAACCAAGTTGAGGGGACACGCACTGACTTCAGAAAGGTTTGGCCCACCTCAAGGGTCAATGCTCGGAGCTCTGCAGCTGGGAGGGAGGTGGCTGTAAGGACTGTGTAGGACAGCACTCAGCCCCTACACCAAACACAGCCCCTACACCAAACACAGCCCATAACTACAACACAACCCCGCTCCGGGCCTTTCCTGGGCTAAGAGGCTACTGAAGATGACTGTGGTGATGCTCCCGAGGGGAGAGCAGGAAAGAAGACTCCAATGTTTTAATGTTCTTCGTGGTTACGACAATCAGATCCAGAATTAGGATTCCTGGAGGTGGGAGTACAGCCCCATTCCCGCAGGAACCCGGAGTTCTGAAGTTCTCCCTGTGATGAACTGCATGGCTTTTAGAATTAACAGCAGGTCAATCAGAGGCATGTACCAGACCAAAGGAGCCCTTGCTGTGACAACTCCTGCTGACATTCCCTTTTCATACAGCGAACCCAGGCCCTCTTCCTGGCACTGAAGCTGCCCCACAGGGCGGATGCTGCCTGGTACCTCCAGAACATGATGCTCTATCACAGGGTGACCCAACACGGCCTCGAGTGGGGTTTATTGCACTGTTGGAGCAGAAGAGCACCCGCAGTCACAACCTGTGACTGCACTCAGCCTTCCCTCTCCTATCTCAGACAGGGAAGATGTCAAGTTCTAGGTTAAAAACCCTCCTTAGGTCTTGAAACCTGACAGATCCCCATTGAGAACGACACCCTCGGTACAGGCAGGACTATGGACGTGGCAGCTTCCCATACACGCTCCCCCTGCCCTCAGGCATGGAGACACCCACTGATCCTTTCTGACCCTCCAGCTGCCCAAATGGCACCATTAATTCCTGGCAGCATCCTTCCCTCTGAGCAGGCTCCGAGGGATCTGCTGCCCACTGCGACTCCTTCAGCCAGGGGGGGGTTTGCAGTCAAATGCACTTCAGTGTAAAGTGTTCCGCAGGGTCCATGCTACAGACAGAAACAGCCACATTCAGCAACCTACAACTAAAGTCACAGCAGAAACAGACAACAAACTAGCACAAGCAGTTGGTAAAACCAGGAATTGAAAGGGCTGGGCTTTTGCTTTTAAATACTTCGAGTTAAAAAAGTGACCTAAAATAAGATTTAAAAAGAAAAAAAACCAAAACAACAGGAAAAAAACCCAAGAAAAAAAACAGTCCCTTTTAAAAAGAAATCAAATATTTGCAGCTTCACTTCTTATTCTGGTAAGAAAAATACTGCCTGGAACCCAACGCGCGCATTGCTTCAAGGCAATGCTACCTCTCGCAATGTAAACAATGTACAACACGCTCCTGTTGAACCAAGTTCCACGCCTGGGGAACGCCTCAGAAGGGAGGACATCGCCTGTCCTGCCTTGAATACACAAATACGGCAACCTGACACAAGTGGCAGAACGGGGAAGTGCTCAAGCGGATGGAGTTCATGGGGCTGCTGGTGTCCCCCGAGGCAGCGACAGCCAGTTCGATCCTCAATGGAGGTTGGTTGGAGTGAATAAGAAACTACAATCAACTGCTCTTAAGCCCTTTAGCATCGGCCTTCCGGAAAGGCTGCTGCAGGCACTGCCTGCCTTTTCATGGCAGCCCTGGTGATGCACGAGCCTCCTGCTCCGAGCTACGTGAGCTTCGTGTGCTGACTGTCCTTGGGTTGTTTGCTTTGGAGGATGTCTGCAGGTCACTCATCCCCCTTCTCTCTTCTGGTTTGCCTTTGTAAGTGCCTGATCTCCAGGCTCCCAAAGGTCCCCAAAGGAGAACACAAACTTACCAGGCCAAAGCTGCAGATTCAATGCAGAGTTTTATAACTGTCAAGAATAAAAAGTGATTGGTGTTTAATTTCCGAGCGTAAACTTAAGTGCTTCTTGTCTTAAGGGAAAAGCAACCAATGGAATGCCCACAAAACCAAGCTGCTGATGCCCTCCGAGTCCTCCCTTCTCAAAGGATCCTCATAGCTGCATTTGTGGCTTTTCCAGCTACACACCTTAAGACACGAGACTCTCAGGCCTCTCAGACAATGGTGTGTTAACCCCACATCACACGGGACAGGGACCGGACCCCAGTGGAGAAGAGCTTTGTCCCGTGCCCAAGGGAATAACCCATGAAAGAAGGAAAAGATTCATATCCCATTATGACCCCTAATGTGAATTCGTGCTTTCCTAAAGACTCTATTTACAGTGCGCTCTCGTGGGCTGAGACTTCAGCCCCTTTTCGTCCCCTCCAAAGCTGAGACGCGTGGGATTCACATCACAAATGTGGGGGTGAACACCTACGAGAACCCCAAGCCCACATTCAGAATCCAGAGCAGAGCTGGGTTAGCCTAGGGAAGTTACCAGGATGTGATGAGCACCAGTTACCTCTCGAAAGGACCACGTTCCACACAGCAAACTGTAGCACGTGTTACAGCACAGGACAGACATTCCAAACAGCTTATTCCCGAAACAAAGGCATATGTGAAAACAGTTTCAAGGCAGAGAAGCGACATGTTTGAACTGCAAGAGGTTTGTTGGAAACACTAAATCCTGCTTCCAAAAGAGAAAGACGATTAAAAAAGGAACCGAGAGATCTGTCAGTGGTGAGCAGCAGAGCTAACGAAACCCAAAGCAAGCCTGAGAAGCTTGGCTGTGAGGAATAGGACAAGTTCTGGAGACGAAACAGGCCGTTATTCAGGCACTCCAATCAGTTCCGATTCCTTAAAGGGGAGGGGGGAAGGAATAACCTGGGCGCAAGGGTTCGACCATTTCCACTCCTTGCGTTGCTCTAGAGAGGGGTACGGAGCAGAGAAGAGGAAACCCAACCACGGCTCAAGTCCTGAGTCCTTTGGGAGCCCCCCAGTGCCAGCTCCCAGCACTCCCCACTGGTAGTGAAGTCCAGCTCCTTCGTGTGCAAGTCACATCGCCAGGTGAAAAAGGAACCACCTTAAGCACAGAACCTCTGTCAGGAAACGAATTCAAGTACCTGTTGCAGCTCGGGCTCATGAGGAAGACTGAACATTAGCTAGATTAACACTGGCAGAAGTGCGATGGTAAAGTGTCACCTAAGAGACACGGGAATTCCTGACTGCGATTCCATGGGGAAACACTCCGGATACCCAAATCTATCCCATATCTACAGGTACAAAACGCCTGCTTTTGTCTTTTTCCTTTCATGAAATCTTCAGAGCTGGCCAATTGAAAGCACAATGGGTCCGAGCACGTTATCCTCTGAGGTCATTCAATGCCTCTACTACTTCTCATCCCTGTTTCTTTACGTTCTAGGAACTCCTAGAACCTCTTTACGTGATCATCTTTGGTAGATGTCCATTTCCCTCGTCCTTCTTGGAAACCAAGTGCAGTTACAGAAGTTTGTCTTACTTAAATTAACCCCAAAGCATCAAGTGTCCCAGTCTGAATTTACCTAAAGTTCAGGACTCCTCCTTATCAGAGCAGTGTTTTCTGTCCTTGAAATGGTGAGCTAGTTTCCTTCCAATTCCTACCAAGAGGGAAATAAAAGGGTTTGTGTCTTTCTGCTAAAGACAGTCCAAGAATAAACACCCCCCCACCCCCCCCCAAAAATAGTAGCTTGTGGAATCAGGCACCGCTTCCCTCCCACTGAATGTGCTCTAGAGCGATCCCTTCTACCCAGCGCCACGTCTCGTACCCCTGCGATGGAGAGGAGAACAGGTCGTTAGAAAGAGCAGTGCTCGATCAATGCCCTTTGCTTGTTTTAAAAGCCCTCAGATCCGTGTGGGGGCACTTCTGGAACATCAAACCCCACTGTTCCACCGGGCTCAAGCGGGCTCTTGGAGGGTGCACCTAGAAGTAGTTGTCTCTTAAGCCACACGTTCGCTCTCGCACACTCACTCGCACACGCACGCACACCCCACACGCTGCTACAGTGTCTGTTGTAGTGTCACAGGCTGCGTTCTCTGGTTGGAAGTAGCCCCCTCTTCCTCTTCGTGTCTCGCTGAAGGCTCAAGGCGACTATGTCAGGATATTGGAGATAAAGTCATTGAAGCGCTTGGAATACTGCTCTGGGTTCACGGTGGAGATCTCGGCCCCGGCCTGCAAGGCACAGAGGAGACAGGAGTCACAACAGCCTCCCCTCCAAGGGCAGCAGTGCCAAGGGGAGAGGAGGGAGGACAGAAGGGAGGGATCATGTCAGGCCAGCCTGGGACAGAGCCGTAACAAACTGCAAGCTCTAGGGGGAAAAGAACCCACCCAGAGGTTAAGAGACATCCCCAAGGAACTGGGTTTAGGTCCAGTTGGATCCTCTGCAGACCACAGAGTCAAGGCACTGGGTTTGTTCTCAGATGGTTTCCAAGGGATTTGGAAGGAGCATGAAAAACCCCACATCCTCTTTCCAAGCCCTTTTTGGGAAGCTTGGGATTGCTGCTAGGGAGCAGGCCTGGCCCCAGGAGGGGGACAGGGTATCATGGCTCCCTGCAAGGCAGTCTATTGTGCTCTGTGAGGCAATTTGGTGCCACGCCAGGGAAATCAAGCACCTCTCAAACTGGGAAAACCTTTGCAAGACAGTCTGAGAAGATGCTAAATGAGGGAAGAGCTGTTCCTGCCCATGGAATCACTGGAGAACTTCCATCCGGGTAGGAAAATCAGAGTCAGGAGGCATCACCCATGCACACGCAGGCAAAGCAGAAGCCCCAAAGCCCGTCCTCCCTGCAGTGGGTGGCTGCTTACCCCATGTTTCACTGTTTTGGCAGCATGTGCAGCTTTCTTCTTCGCATCATATGGCGTAAGAATGTCTATAATGGCCATGAAGTACACCTCCTTCTTGGGGGCACCTAGCAAGGCAAGAGAGTCGCTAGCACACCCTGAGCTATCAGCAAAGCCCCCCTCCTCTAGGAACACACAGCTGGTTTGCTGCATACAGCAGAGAAAGCAAGGAGCTGGAGGCTGTAAAGGGGTAGAGAAGAAGGACTGGAGACAGCGCACTTAGAAGCCCACATGCTCTCTGACCATGCCACTACTCTCCAAGCATCACTTCTACCCATTCCAACTCTCGCCATCCACAACCAGGCACTGCACAGCAAAGGAGAGACACTTGGCAGAACCTCTTTCTCTGTGGGCACAATCCTCCCATCCTATTCAGCCCAGCCAGACCATAGGACACCCCCTCAGCCTCCCAGGGCTTCCCAGCATCCCAGGATACTCACTTTCATGGCTTTTCATGGCGTAGACGTCGACAGAGGGATCGAACTCCCCAGGCCCAAAGAAACGTGGGTAGTTGAGGAGGTTGCCAGGGCTGTCGGGGGGGGTGCCATAGGAGGAGATGGGGTTGCCTCCCAGCCCATCGTTCTCACACTCCTCGTCCTCTGCCCGATCCTCCACTTCCATCTCTTCCTGCTCTGCCCGGTCAACGTCGTGGATCCCAACCAACAAGCTGTAGTCCATAATCTTCAGCTGAGCTAGAAACTGGGAGGAAGAGATGAGTGAGAGCAGCAGCATCATGTGACATCACAGATTACCAGCCTGACCCTGCCAGTATCTCCCTTAGGATGGGCTGTAGCGAGAGCAAAACCCTCAGTAGACTCCAGAGAATTTAACCAGATTCTCTGGCATCAGCATGTCCTTGACTGTACTTGCTTGACTGATCCAGGAATGGCATCCTTTGCAGCTACTACTGAGGCCACAATGAGGACCCAGTTATGGGAGACAAGTTACAAGCCACCCCCCAGGTAACTCTACCTCCACATCCCTCTTCAGCTTCTCCAGGAAGTTCTTTTTACTCTCTTCTCCAACGTGCAGCTTCTGGCCCTCATTCAAGAAGTCATTGTCCTTGAACGTTGGTAGATCCTTGGCCTGCAACAAGAAGCCTGTGTCAGACTCTCCAAAGCCCTGCGGAGAGACTCTGATCAAGTGTAGCCTTGCACCAGGGTGTTTTGGCTGTCTCTAAGGTGAAGTGGCTCATCCTGTCCATTGAGTAGGAATATGGCATTAGGCAGAGCACATCATTTGTCAGTGAATCCATGCACTGAGCTGGACCTAAGGGGAAACTGAAGGGAGACACACAGAACAACCCAGCTTCAAAGACTGCTGTAGGCTGAAAGCTCCAAAGCTGGGCTCCAGCCAGAGGTGGCCCAACCAGCTCCCAGAATAGGAAAGAAATCCCTTTGGTTGGCTTCTGGCTGGGGGAAGGCTTGGGAAAAACCCTGCTCCTCTTCCAGAAGATTTGAGGAAAGGCTTAAACCCACTGCTCTGTGAGGAATGTGCTTGCAGCAGGCCCTGAGCACTTCTCAGGGCTATGGAAGAACATGAAACCCCTTTGTACAACTGGGAATTCAATGATCTTGTTCTTAGAATGACATACGAGCATCTGGTGGCTTTATACAGATCCAGTATGAATGGTCTGAGACAGAGTCAGCAGCAGCAAAGGCTGGGGGGTAAACAGCCAGCAAGCTGGGTCACTCGTGCACGATGGAGCTGGGCCTTGACACCAGAGCCTTCAGTGTAAATGAGAGCTCCTTGGCTCACACCACAGATCTAATTTTAGGCCAGGCTGGAGTAGACTTACTCTGTGGTCCCAAACCTGCAAATCCCATGTGCAAAACATGTAGTACTACATGCAACATGTGAGTTCCTACTGTGATTTCAACAGGGCTTTTCCAAGCCAAAGGTTTGCAGAGGCAGATCCTTAGTCACAAGTTCCCCTCATGGCACCAGAAACCAAACTCAAAACCACACTGAGATACGCCCAGAACCTGAGAGGAGCTGCTCTGGTTTATAAAGCATCTGCTGCACAAGCTAACTGCTGACCTGGCTCAGTCTGGTACTCAGGAAGTGCTATGAAGAAAGCCTTCCATAAAGACACCATTGCACCAATGTGGGCTTTGGTACAGGGGGGATTGCCCCCCCAAGAAGTTCCCCCCACTCCTGGTAGTGTCAACATAACAGAGCAGGGCAGGGCAGCACCAGATCTGCACCATCTCCCCCTGAGCAGCTACTGGGCAGAGCCTGAAAGGTGGGACAGAAACAGGTTATCAAGGCCCATTTAATATCCCATGCTCAATACCCCTTTGGAAAAGGGAAGTCAGTTGGATCCAGCTGCTTCCAACCACCTGGAGGAAGGCAAGGCTGGCCAGGGATGGTCCATACCTTCTCTTTATCGCTTGCTTCCCTGGATACTGTTGAGCCCTGATAAAAGAATAAAGAAAAGAGCATTGCTGCACTATGTGTCATATTCCCAAAGAATCCCTCAATGCCATTTAATTCCTCCATGCAGAAAAATAACAGAAGTAGCTTTAACATCAGTTCTCAGCCCCTTTTTCATGCCCGGGGCACACTTATGGGTCTCCCTGGTGTAGCAAAGGCCACTTGTATTGTGGGAATGGAACAACATCTGAGCTCCAGGAGAAGCTCCATCCACAGCCCCCAGAACCTCATCCCCTGAACAAAACCCAAAGCCCAGGACCTGGTCAAATGGGTGTCCCAAAGACCAACTCCCACCCTCTGGAATAGGAGCTGAGCTCCATGACTTGCCCTCCAAACCCTCACCTTCAGGTCGTATTTCCTGTGCACAGTCAGCCTGTGACTAAACACGTTCCTGGTCACCACCATGTAGGTTTCCACTCCATCCACGGTGAGCCGGTACATGCCAAGGAACTGAGGCAGGAGGGTGTTGCCATGACATTCCACTATGAACTGGAGGAGGGTGGGGAGGAGAAGGGCAGAGGAAGACAGCGCTGTCACACAAACCCATCTCTGACAGCTCAGCAAGACGCTGACAGTGAAGCCTCCAGTTCCAGCCATCCGATACCGATGGGAAAGGAAAGCAAATGGCTCCGAGGGTCTCAAGAAGAGCAAGTTAGGGCATTGTAAGAACCTGCCAGCCCTGAGCTCACACACAGCATCCCACTGTGTGTGCATGTCTGCTGTGGCAGGCTAGGCGTGCATGAACCTCACTCAGCCTCAGCAGAGCGAGTGTGCTGTTGGCACTGGCTAAACTTCACTTCCTGTGGTTGTGTGAGTGAAGGGAAAACGAAGAGAAGGTCCACGAGCAGATAATGTGGACAAGGGTAGAACATTTCCACCTGTCCCAGTTTGCCCTCCCCTCCCTGCTGCATGCAACTGTCTCCTCCATGGCTCCTCTGGAAAGCCTAATTCAAAGGATGGGATTAGGAGGATGTTTATGGCTCTCAGGTACCAGTGATCCATCATTCATCGATACAAGGATGCACCCCCATGGGAAGGGGCTCAGCACTGTGAAGAAACAGGCAGCTGTGCCACAACTGGCTCTCCAGTGCTAAGGGACAGCGTTTTCTCCTGCAGAAACTCTTTGCAGGCTCTGCCAGGCTGCAGCCGCAAGCTCCACGCTCCCCATCACCGCCTGCTCCCCAAGGCGCTTGCCACGTCCCCGCCAGGCTTCCAGACTCACCGTACCTGGTGGTACTTCTTTAAGATGTTGTGCATCTCTGCTACATCCTCGCTCGACACCGCCTTGATGACGAACCTCCTGTCGTAGGTGGTGAGGAAGCGGGCCCCGCACCGGCCCTGGCTGTCGCTGTTCACCGGCGCGCTGCGTGTCACCGAGTTCTGAGGGAACCAGAACAGAGCAAAGTGGGGAGGAGAAGCTGAAGCTGTCACCTCCCTGCAGAGGAAACAGAAGCAGATGAGCCCTGGGTGACCTGGCTCTGGAACAGGCAGCCCAGGGACGTTGTGGTCCATTGGAAGCGTGACGGTGGCCAAGCTTCGGAGAAACATCATTTCACTCGTAACCATTGGAAGCATCCTTGAGTGCTCAGGTTAACCCAGCCATTGATTTACCTGGGTCACTCCACCACCTGGCATGTATTGTTGATGAGGTTTCTTACTAAGAGCTTCTTATACAGAGGCCAAGCCTCCTTTTCCTCCTGGAAGCTTAAGAACAGTCAGGATATTTCTAAAGGCTTAAAGAAAACCAGAACACAATGAAGGAAATGGCCTGACTTCTTCTCCCTCGAGCAGCCTAAACTGGTGATAAACCTCATTGTCTGGGAATTCTTTGCAGGTGCCCCTGAAAGCAAAAGCCACCCTCAGCTTCTGCTCTTCCTACAATGGGATGAAAAAGACTGGGAGTATAAATAGCTTGGTTGTTCTTCCAACAACCAGCAGCATCTGTCTTTATATCCCTGTCTCCACCCTTAGCAATGAACCATTGCAGCTTCTTTTCCTGCTTGCAGCACGACTGGAAAATCCCAGGCAGACTGCAGAGTATCCACAACATTCCCTGAGCCCCAGAGCGTTCTGAAGCCTCTCCCCATGTAAGGAGCCTCATCCCACTGCTGGAGCCACTGCTCTTCACACCTTCCACACCAAGTCAAACAGGGCCCCAGTCTCCTGCTTGATTCCTGTGTCACTCTCCCCAGCAGCTGCCTTCCAACTCCACCAGCCCAGTCACCAGTGCTGGTTTCGAAGCCATTCTGTAACCCAGCAGCAGTGGCTCTCACTGCTATTTCCTTGCCACTGGTGCAGGTAGATGGGGAGAGTTGTGCTCTGAAACAGCAATACTTGGTCCTGGTCTTCAGTGTCTTTTAGGATCTCAGGGCTGGACAATGCATTTTGTGCTGTGTGTTTTAGGTGCTGGTTTACTGTTGTCTCCTCCTCTCAGCTCCTTTCTGAGGAGCAGGCAGCAGAGGGAGCCTGCTCTTCTGCAGACAGAGGCGAGCAGAGCCTGCTGTCAAGGAGGGATTTACCATGTCACGCTGCAAGTGAGCTCAGAGGTTTCCTTTCAGAATGAAGCATTTAAAGCTTTTAAAACTTTAATGAAGCAGGGGAAAAACTCGGCTCCTGCCAACGGCTTTAGAAACCATCAGGAAAAGAAAGGCAAACAAAACCCAAAGCCCCTTTGCTTCTTACTGACATCTGCAAAAGAGTCCGTGCTCCACCATTTAATCACCCCTCACCTCAAAACCACAGAGCTTTTCTTGTAGAAGAGCTGGGAAGCAGAAACCATGACCACATATGGACATGACCAAATTCACAGCCCTTCGGTTTACTTCGTTCCCTTCCTGTCACTCCCACCTCTTCCCCACTTGGGGTGTTATATTTAGCATTCTGGCTCCGTTCCCACTGAAGCCATCACATTTTACCCACCTGCATTTAGCTCAATGAATGTTTTCTGCTTTATCTTCTAGCTGCTGGCTTCTAAAGAGCCAGAGATGGGAGAAGTGATCCTTCAGACCAACAGCTAAAGTGGCAATGAGAAACCAGGCAGTGAGAACCAACAACCACCCCAGGGACAGGGTGCTGCTGGCCAAGCAGCCCCCTCAAGATCCACACACAACCTGAGCCACTACCAACAGCCCAGAAGGTGCTGGTGCTGCTTCCCTCTGGCACCATCGGTGCCCAGAGAACAAGCCTAAGGGGAGGAGGGAATAAATGGAACCAATAATCTCATAGGCATGTGCTCAAGAAAAGCATGGGCTGAGCGGCCGTGTACTGAAAATAGAAGAGCTCTTCCATCCCAGGCAGGAGAGATCTGCGTGCACAGCTCGCAGGTAAGGGCAGGCACAAAGAACCTGGGCTCAGCTCTGTCTCTGTCAGCACTCACGCAGCCCAGAGCTGCAGCAGGCAGCCTTTCTCATTCCTCCTGGGGACGGCTGGCCCCTTGCAGAAGAAAAGCAAAGCTGGCTGTGAGTTCTGCTTGCAAACCACCCCTCTGTTTGAGCGAACAGCCTCCGAGTGCCCAGCACGCCTGACAACAGGCACCAGAGTGGGATGAGACAGGCAGCTGAGACAGTGAAACTAAGCAGCAAAAAGCCCCACCATCGAGCCTGGTACCTTCAGAGGTCACCCCTTCTCACAGACACTGGTGTGCTCCCCTCTTGGTCTGGACCAGGAGGCAGAGGATGGGATGCAGGCACTACGCAGCTGCTCTCTGCCCCATACATGAGACTGCATCAAATACATGCAGCATCTTCCCAATGCAGCAAGCCATGGGCTAAGAAAACAAGATTTCTTCATGATATTAACCTTGGAACAGAGTGAGATCAGGCATAATCCAGATACAATCTGGGAGAATCCTGACATGCTTGGGGAGGGTATATGGAGATGTATGTGGACACGGGGGCACACACACACTCCCAGAAGGAAGCAGTGTGGTGGCATCAGCAGGAACAGCCCTGCTCCTATCTCCTCTCCTCACAACACAGGCAGCAGTGAAGCAATGAAGGGGAGAGAGCAAGCAGCTTGTGCCACTCACCCACTGCTCCAGTGCTGTGGTGCCTCTCTGGGCTGGTGGATTCCAGGGAGGATTTTAGTGGAAGCCCTCAAGCAGGGAGTGCTGGAGCTCTGCCAGCCCTTATCAACTGCACCCATGCCAAAGACACTGGATTTAATCACCTAACCCCAGCCTGCTAAAGGCCATGCAGCTTGCAAAGCCACCCTCTTCTTCTGCACTGGCTTTCCCCCCAGTTAAGAGGTCTCCAAGCAGGCTGCTACTACACAGCTCCTGCTGTGTGTGGAGGGACAGCCCTGCTGCAGCAGTAAGAGTTGTGCCATCTCTTTCACTGCATTTCAGCTCTGTGGCCTTACAAGAAAATCTCCCCCTCCAAGGCAAGGCTGGGGTCAAAGCAGCAGGCACCCTGACAAACCCAGTTCAACAGCACCAATCCTTGGCACACGCTTGGTGAAAGCAGCACCCGAACCTGTGAAGCCACGACAGGCTCATTTCCCTTGCAGATGTTCTGCACTAGATCACTGTTACCCTCCAGCTCCTGCCTGTCTGCAACCATCTGCTCTCTCTTCTTTCCTGCCTAGACTGCACGCTCTCTGCAGCAGGGCCCAGCTTTTCATCCTGCAATTGCCCAGTGCTTGGCACAGCAAGATCTACTCCACTGCTGTGAGCCCTTAGGGTTATGGGAAACCCATTCCAACTGTGATAAGAAAGCCCGAAAAACTGGCCCCACAAGAAGGTTGTATCACAGTTTCTCTGCCCGTTTGGGTCTTGTATCCCAGGGAAAGGTGTTTGGAGGGCAGCGAGAGAAGCGACTGTACCTGGTAGTCTTGATCATCAATCCCAAATCTCTCCCGGAGGTTTCGGAACACCAGTGGACAATATTCCTTAAATTTAAAGCGACTTGGCAGGTTTTCCCTAGGGCAAAGCAGAGAAGAGATTCTTGTGCAATGATAAGCTTGGGAAATCACACTCAATTCTTCTCCCACCTCACTGCTAACCTCCCGGGATACCCAAGCCCCCTCCTATTAGGAGGGCCCTATTCTGCACGTACCCTCATGAGGGTAGCTTGTTTCTTTGGATGCCTACAAGAGTCATCTCTTCACAGGAACATTTGCAGGCCTAAAAGGCTTTTTGGATGAGGATGTCTGTCTGAACAGAACAATCTCCCCTGTCACAAGCCCAGATTCGACAGAACCATTTCTCTCTTTCCTCTTCCTTTGTTGCTTTGTTCCCTTCAGCAACACAGCCGCCCCCTGCAACACACTGCTACTGTTCAAGAGGAAAGGCTGCAGGGAAGGAAGGGGGGAGCTCTGATTTCAGATCAGATCAGATCATTGCTGCATCGAAAGAAAGGCCAACATGCGACAAACCGTCTGACCCAGAACCCAAAGGAGAGGACAGGGATCAGCTCCAGCCAGGCACGTTCCAGACCTCAGCATTCCAGAGCCAGCTCTGCTGCCAGGACTCCCCAGAGCAGAGCGGACACTACACAGCATTCCCCATGGCTGAGGGATGCTGTGTCTCCTGCCTATCAGAGCTCTTCTTCTGCCCAGTGGGAAGAAGCAGAGAGGATGGTCCTGTTTGGACACAGTGGGAGATGCTGGCAGCTCATTCTCAATGAGAATCCTTTGCATTAATATGTGGGAAACCAAACTCCCTGTAGGAGAAGAGGGAAGAGCAGATACTGCAAATTGTAAGCGCCAGGGAAGACAAACTTTTGAATCACACTCCCACTCCTAAACACTGATCCCTGTAAATCTGAGTGAAACTGAAGCATTAATCAGGGAGCAGCACACACACACAGAGCCAGGGTGGAGAACACGGCGCTCAGCACCAGGCACAACCATGGCTTCCCCGGGGATTCCAAACCTTCATCTCTAGGGAAAGGAAAAGGGGGTAACTCCATCCAAAACCCTTGGGCCAGAGGTGGAACGCAGCCTCACAGCTGCCTCCAAGGGACAAGGAACTTGGGAGGCCACAGAAAGAAACCTCCTGCCCTCTGCTCCATGGGATCTGAGGGATACCCAGACAGGAGTCACTGTCCTCCATCAGTTTTGTGCATAATCAGGATTCCAAGGCCCTAGGGCTGCACAAGTTACACCTTGTGAACTCTGAACTGCCCAGTCCAGTTATCCACATGTATTGCTTTGTAGTGGTGCCACTTCTGAGCCTGGCCTTACCAGACTCCTTATCCCTCAAAGGCTACAAACCAAACCATGAGACAGCATCTCAGTGACAGACTGACCCCCACCACGTCCTCTTGAGGGGGCTGGGCAGGGCACAGACCTGGAGCATGCGTGCAGCCATGCCACATCCTCTTGCCATTGCAACAGGGAACGACCCAAAAGGCCTTTACCGTGCCACAGCAAAGAGACAAACAAGTTCAACTTACTTGTTGAATAGATGATTGTCCACCTTAATCTTACTGTAGGCTTTAAAGTCATCTGGCATTAACATGACGGGGACAGGAACATTGCTGAGCTCGTTGATCTAAAAAGAGAAAGGAAACAGAAGCTCAACCCCCAAGTTCCACTGCTCTGTAGTTACTGTCAATGGACTTTAGGGATGCCAAACACCCCAGAAGCTGGTTTGGAAGCAATGAAACCCATTAGACTTTTGCTTCAGCAACTTGCTGTGCTGAAGCAACCTGGAGAACACTGTGGTTACAAGCTGTAGAAGCATCTCATTCAGTCATGTGCTGAGTACACTTGAGCCAACCTCGGCTCTTCCATCTCTTCCCCTTCCACTGATCATCCAAGCCACAGCTTAGAACTGAGACAAACGGGCAGAAATAGCAGATCTTCTCTTTCAAATACATCCCCTCTGCTTTTCCTTAGGGAATGTTGCATCAGCCAATCTCTTAACCAGTTCTCACCACTACAAATCATGGATGACCAAAGTCTTCAACGTGGCCAGAGCAGACCGGGCGTAGCAGCACAGCACAGCTCCCCTGTGCCTGCTATTTCTATAGCTCTTGGTGCTGTCTCTTGGTGCTCTTATCCCATCTTCTCGAAAGGGATGACTCACTCCACTAGACTGTTTTTGCTCCTTAGTCATGTGTGTGGCAAGCACAGGAATAGAGGGAAGCAAAAGAATGAACCTGCAGCTACTATTGTACAGCCAGGCTCATGCTACAGCACCCAGCAATGAAACTGCACTGGTAAAAACCTAATGCCTAAGAACAGAATCCACCTCTGGGCTGGATGTGGCCACCCTGCTGCAGCCAAGGCCAGGCACTGACAAGGCTGTGCCAGATTCAAGAGCAGGTCAAGAGGCAGCACTGGGTGAGGACAGCCCCAGTGTCACCCATTCCCATGGACTTCACAGGAATCACAAGTCCCATCTCTCTGAACTGGTATTGACCCACTGGATTGAGGAAGTCGTTTCATTCCAGCTCCATTCCCATAATTCTTGTGCCAAGCAGGTAATGCTGGAGAGGAGCAGCCAACACTGGCAACAGGGGGGGGTTGGACAGGAGTCAGGCCTGTTGGGAGCCTGTTCCCAACACCTTGGGCAGGTCAAGTGACTTCCAATAGGCTTGGAAACCACCAGCACTTCCCTGCTGCCTGGGAGCAGGGTCCAAGCCATCAGCCTAAGGACATGGACTCCAGCTCCGGGATTCCCTGCTCCCTACATGCGCTGTTACACACAATACTGTCCAAAGAGCTGCTGCCACATCACCGCTGGAGGCAGAAACAAAAGGAGGCACAAGGGAGCTGGCCTGCAGGATCACACAGTATGGATTGAAGGGACCTTAAAGCCCATCCAGCTCCATGGGCAGGGACCCCTTCCATAGAGCAGCTTGCTCCAAGCCCCTGTGTCCAACCTGGCCTTGAGCACTGCCAGGGATGGGGCAGCCACAGCTTCTCTGGGCCATCACCCTGTGCCAGCGCCTCAGCACCCTCATAGGGCAGAGCCTCTTTAAGGTCTAATCTGAACCTAAAGAGGCCGAGGGGGGCCCCAGCTCCGGAGATGTGCCATGAGCTGTCTGATGCTATGAGCACGCCTTTGACAGGGTACGGATTTGTCCCATCCTTTCTCCATCATTCCCAATGATAAAACCAGAGCAGATTTAACAAATGTCAGACTGGAGAGAACGACACACACACGCTGCAATGAGAAAAGAGGACTATTTTCAGAGCCTGCCATCCCACACAACAGATAAGCGGGAAGTAAACCGGGAACGGCTCCGTGAAGAGCAGAGATGGTGCTCATTAAAGCTCTGCCTTGGATTTACTTTACAGCAGCACCGAGGAGCATTAAGCACTCCCATAAAGTGCTTTGGGATGCATGGAGAACGCTGCACAAATGAATGAATAATGCCACAGGCTTCCCATCATTTGTAATCACAATGGAGCAGGGAGGAAAATACCCCCTCACTTGAACTAAAGGTTCAATCCTGCCCAGGGCTGCTCTTTGAGCCGCAGGTAGGAGAAAGGGAAGATGCTGATGCCCAGCTCCTGCTGGGAGTTGCACCAGGCAGCCCCACGCACTGGTTTCCCCTCAGGGAACCAGCTCATTCTGTAGCCCAGAAAGAGGTCCTGCCTCCAGCCACTATTTTCTTGCTGTCTAACAAGAGGGGAAGCTCCATCCACACGCTTGTTCTCAGCCTCTTCCCAGCTATTAGCAGCTTGTTCCCGAGCGGAGGAAGGATGCTGAGAGGGAACAGCCATTTGGAGATTGTCTCCTCCCTGCCAGGAACTGAGACACGAACGTTAGCGAAGGGAGATGTCAGGAGTCTCTGGATGTCCTCGTTTCTGCCAAAGCACAACCCTCAAAGCAAATGTTGTACCTGTTGCAAGCTCCTGACTGGCAGAAACGGTGCGCCAGGATTCCTCGGCTCATCTGGAGGATGCCCCCACTCTTCCCAAGATAAAGCAGCCTAACAACAGTGAAAAGCACCCCCCCCCCCCCCCCCCCCCCCCCCCCCCCCACCCACCCCCCC
>NDXB01019263.1:0-45803 GCA_002631895.1 Agapornis roseicollis
GAGGGGCAGGATCACCTCCTTTGACCTGCTGGTCACGCTCCTTTTGATGCAGCTCAGGATATGGATGGCTTTCTGGGCTGCAGGTGCACACTGCTGGCGCATCTTCATTTTCTACACAACCAAAACCCCCAAGATCAGCACTTGAAACTGCTTTAACACTGTCTGTCCTCATGGCACAAGTCTGGAGCTGTTGCATGAGCTTGCTTTGACTTCTATACTGCAAGTTGAGCCTTGATTCCCGCAAAAACAGCAGCAAAACTTAATCTTTCTAAAAATGCTTCCAAAAAAAACAAACAACCCCAAATAATCTACAGATGTAACCCTTAACCAATTGTTTTGGTACAAAGAGCTTACTTGAAATCGTCACACTTTACTGCTCATTAATGTTCACACTGAGAACACACATGTAAAATCTCTTGAAAGTTTTTGGTGCTTTGTCCCTGTGGCTGAAGTTGAATTTGATGGTGATGCATATAAAGGTGTGTTTCATAGGAAGAAAAATACTGAGCTGCCATTGAAAGTCAGGCTGTAGGATTTCCTTGGTGGAAATCTGAAGCAACTGCAAAGCAACTAGGACATGGCCTGTGCACAAGACCAAGTCAAAATGCTATTCATTATCCCTTTGATTCAGATAGAAAACAAATAGTAGTTTTCTGGAGTTATATCTGTTTTTCTGTTAATTCTGTTATGGGCTATATTTACAGCTTAATTCCCACATTTTCTGTAGATGGTCCTTGCTGCTGCTGTCTCCATTCTTGCTTCCAGCCATTGCTTTTACTTGTATGTGACTGCTGCACACAGCTCCTTGTCTTTCTGCCATTGCTTCTGTCAGGGTCAGTGCAGAACCTAAGCTTAGTAGAACTTTAGCTTCCTGTGCCATCTCATATCTAGTGTTGTTGTGTCATTAGTAAGAATGATTTCTTGATTGCATAGTGATATTATGGATGCTGCCACAGAGAATTAAAGAGAGAATGATTTGGCAAGATCAATATACAGAGGACAGAAGCTTACGAAAAAGGGAGCTCTGTCTTTCAGAGAAACTACTGTGTGCACAGGTTAACAGTACTGTTTTTTGATGGAACGTGGTAGGAGTGCCTATAGCACAGCTCTTAACACTTTTTTTTCAGGATTTGATGTGTGCATTGTTAATGTAGTGTGTTTGAGGGAGTTGAATTAGATTAAAATATTTGGTGATTTAAAGCATTTTGAAATTCGTTTTCCCTTTCTGAGATGCTTTGAAGTGGGTGTTTTAAACATGTGGAGAAACTAGGTAAGCAAATTTGGAACAAGAGAGGGGTAGTAGGAGAAAGAGAGAATGTGTTCTCGGAGTTTTTGTGCGGGATTTTCATAGGTGAATTAAAGGAAATAGAGAATATAAATTTATGTTTTTGCAGAACTTCCCTTTTAGAACAGAACAGTAACAATGGAGAGAGATGCTGAAGGTTGGTGGTAGAGCTGAGACTATGGTGAAGGATGGTGTATTTCTTAGTAATGACCTAGACTTTACTGGCACATCTGTGGTTTTAGCGTTTTGAACAAGTGGGAGAATTTGACAAAGGAATGCAAAATTAAGATGCTTAAAGCAGTTGGAATGACTGAAAACTCAGAGATCAGTGGAAAGAGGAAATGTTACTATGAGCTGTATGTATAGTGGTGCTGGGTGTCTGTGGAGGAGGGCATGCCATGTCATTGTTTTTTATGTTGTTTGCATTGTATTAAGGAAGGCACTCTAAAGTACAGAATGAGACTGAGTCTATATCAGATTGAACCCAAGTATTGTGTAGAATAAAGATGCTTCAGTTAAGAAGGTTGCTTGTTTGTGAGCTAAGCAGGCACTTAGTCAAGCACATGAACTGATGGCTCTGGCTAGGCAACTTCTGTTATAAACCTTAGTGTTAAGTGAGAAGTAAGAGAGACCCTGATTTGAGACTCAAGCAAGACACTAATGCAAAAACTGTTTCCACCACTAGATTAAAAACACGTATTAAACCACTATTTTGTTATGAAATTTAGGGAGGCAGGTTTCAACCTAACCATTTGAAGGTTTCCAAATTTTGAAATTATGCTTTATATTACTACCAAAACCAATCTCAAGTTTGTGACTTGAATGCAAAATACTGAAATAAGGGAGGTTATTTAAGGTTGCAGATTTAATACTTTTCTCCTGTTTATACAGCCTTGGCCCTTTGGTGAGTAAAGTGAAGGAGTATCAAGTGGAGACCATTGTAGATACCCTCTGTACAAACATGCTTTCAGATAAAGAACAATTACGTGACATTTCAAGCATTGGCCTTAAAACTGTGATTGGAGAACTCCCCCCAGCTTCCAGTGGTAAGGCATTTTGTACTCAAGACTACCTAGTTTTATAATTTCATTACTAACTAAAAAAAAAAAAAGGCAAAAGCTGGGTCCTTCAGTGAAGAGGCTTTGCTTCATTTAACA
Source organism: Agapornis roseicollis (assembly GCA_002631895.1). Taxonomy (NCBI): domain Eukaryota; kingdom Metazoa; phylum Chordata; class Aves; order Psittaciformes; family Psittacidae; genus Agapornis; species Agapornis roseicollis. The sequence continues at coordinate 2,443 of NDXB01019263.1, forward strand.
TGGGAATTGATTTGTCAGAGGAAAAATGTGTGGCACAGATATCCTTTTAGATGTTTCTTCTCTGTATTTCCAGATTTTGCTAGTTTGAAAACTCTTTCACTAAAGGATTGCATTAATATGAAAACCACACTTACAGTGTATGAACTTCAATATAACAAATTGAGTGTAAAAGCCTCCTATTTCAATAATTGCCTTAGTGGAACAATTCTAGGCTGTAGTAATAACTAAATCTCATCTTGCATTTTGATTGATAGTATTCTTTAAAAATGATTATAACTTGGGTATTTTTCTTTCAAACTTGGGTATTTTTCTTTCATGATCTTCTTTGTTGTCTCAGTTTCTGGCAAGTGTTTTGGGAAGTACCCTGTGTTTCTAACAACTGCCTGATAAATTACTGAAATGCTTACCTGAAGTTTTAAATAAAGGCAGTCTTTTCTACAAAAGAGATAGTAATGATGAACAGCTCATCAGTTAATGGCATTACTTTTTTATTCAAGTAATATTCAGATATAACATATGAATGAGAATAGAGAAGTGATTCAAAAGGGTTTGGAAATGCAGGGTTTAGAAACTGAGTTTTCTTTAAAAAATTAATACAAAACATTTAAAACAAATGAAGATGAGCGCTAGCCTTTGGGTAGCTGATACCATGACACAAGTTTCTTCTCTTGTCAGAATTACTCCAGACACTGTTAGACAGTTGGGGAATGGGGGAAACTCTGGAGTTGTGCTAGAGATACTTTAACTTGAATTTTAATATACTTGGGGTATACTTTTCCCCCCATTCTCAAATGTTTCAGCAGTATTACAGATACTTATTACTTAAGTAGCTTCTTGGACAAAGATTTTTGTCTTTGACATACAGCTGTTCTTTAGAAGTGGCTCTATCTACTGCTGTGCATCCCCCTATCTGTAGTTTATTCCTTTATGTTTACTTATAGCCCTTTCATTTATTGCTCTAGGTTTGTCTTGGCCTTCACTTTCCATTGCTTGCCCTGCCAAGAGCAGTGTACTTTCCCATAAGGTATATAAACCAGACAGTTAAGAAGCCCTTCTTCTCAGTATTTTTGTACATAGGTAGTGTTTCAGCTCTAATGCACGGTGCGGGTTATATTAGCAAACAAACTGGCTGTTCAAGCTTGTTTTGTTGGGTGGGAAGATTTTTTTAATGTTGAGATCAGGTTGCTTTCCATGGTCATGAACATCATCTCTGGTGTTAAAAACCGTGGGTTTTTTTCATTAGGAAAATGCTGAGGTTTTGTTGTTCTTTCAGGTTCAGCATTAGCAGCTAACGTTTGCAAAAAGATCACAGGGCGTCTCACTAGTGCCATAGCCAAACAGGAGGATGTGTCTGTTCAACTGGAGGCACTGGATATTATGGCTGATATGCTAAGCAGGTAAACATCACTCTTCCAAAATGCTGGTAAATGCTGATAAATACTCCTTAAATCTTGACCTTTAATTTTCCAAATGTTAAATTTAAATTACTTGAAGTTATATGAGATAATAGGGTAATGTATTAAATACAGGTGAAACTTCATTTAGGAGAAATAAGTAAATCTATTAAAGATAAGTTCATTGATAGATTGTTTGCTATTTAATCTTCTGGGAACTGTAATTTTAAGATTATTTTAATGTTTATTGCTTTGAGGGTATGTTTTAAACTAATTTTTTAAAAAGTTCCAAACCCTTAAACAAAGACTAATTGGTATCTGTGTGTGATGTTATGGGAATATTTAAAGGAATTGTTGTAAATATATGAACAAAGTTATCTAGATTCAATTGGTTTGAGTGTGTGTTTTGTCTGTTTTAAGGCAAGGAGGACTGCTTGTTAACTTCCATCCTTCAATTCTGACCTGTCTGCTCCCCCAGCTGACTAGCCCCAGACTTGCTGTGAGGAAAAGAACCATCATTGCTCTTGGTCACCTGGTTATGAGTTGTGGCAATATGGTTTTTGTTGACCTCATTGAACATCTGTTGACAGAACTGTCTAAAAATGATTCCATGTCAACAACTAGGACCTATATACAGTGTATTGCTGCTATTAGTAGGCAAGCAGGTCATAGAATAGGTAAGAAAAAAAAATAAATTATCTTTAATTTTAAAAGTTTTTATGTGAGAGTAATTACTTTACTAGCTTTTTTTTTTTTTTCTCCCCTTACCAGGTGAATATCTTGAGAAAATAATTCCTTTGGTTGTAAAGTTTTGTAATGTAGATGATGATGAATTACGAGAGTACTGCATTCAAGCCTTTGAATCCTTTGTTAGGAGGTAAGATGTAATAGTGTGTGCCATTTGATGTCAAGAGACAGTCCCTTGGTACAAAATATTTTTGCAAGCTCTTAGCTGGAATTCTTCCTATAATTCTGTCTTGTAACTTAACTTCTAAGCAGTGTGTTACATCTGTACTGAAGAAACTTTCTACTCTGTCATTACTACTTACAGGAAAGTATTCTAATACTACTTGTTGTGCAATAGCGGTGACAAAAACATAAGTACTTGAAGGCATATCTTGTTTCTCTGCAGTCTTCCAATCTAGCAGATCCAGTTATATGGTAGCATTGTACTTTCTGACTTTCTTTCTGAATTTATGTAATTCTGATGGATGAATGGAGGTACTTGGTTTGGCCAAGTGTCTTCAAAATGCAGTATGTACTATGAAGTCTTTTAGGAGTATTTCAGTTCTTCAAAGTAATTTGACATTGATTTTATTTTTGTATTATGCAGATGTCCTAAAGAAGTTTATCCTCATGTGTCTACTATTATAAACATTTGTCTTAAATATCTTACCTATGATCCTAATTACAATTACGATGATGAAGATGAAGATGAAAATGCTATGGATGCTGATGGTGGTGATGATGATGATCAAGGTATCTCCTTTTGGTTTGGGGGAGAGGAAGCGCTTGTGAACCTGCACTCATCTGAGAAATCAATATGGGTTGTATTGCTATTAAGTACCAGCATTTGAATCACTTACATGCTTTTGTATTCAATTTTTGTACTGTTTTTAACAATACTTTATGAACTCACTTCTTGAAATAGAAGTATAGAATGTTGGTGCTAGAGAGAAAGAATTCCGAGGGTGAACATAGGGTACAAGACAGATATTTTAAAATAATTGAAAGGTGCAAAATGGCAGAAGCATGTAGGATGATACAACTGAAGTGAGAAGATCATCAGTTAATGAATTGAAAATAACATGTTCAGCCTGGGAGAGGCTTCTTGCTACTTTCTGCTATATGTTGCTACCTAATGCATAAAGTCAGAATAGATTGAAAATTGCAAGAAACTCAGTATTTTTTGTAGGATAACAAAATGTTTTAGAGTGAAAGGTATAATGTGTTTGCTGTTAATATGGTGATAATATATACCTTGCCATATGTAAGCTTGCTGAAAACTTGGACACACAAGTAATCTGAACCCAGAGCATAATATTCTCATTACTTTAAGAATGAGTGAGCTGCATAGTTGTTGATTTAGTGAATAAGAAGTTAACCTGTATTGCTTACTGTATGGTGGGGTTTTGTTGTCATTTTTTGGGTCAGAGAATGGTTTAATTTACTGCTAGAAAGAAATAAATAGAACAGTTTGGATCTTGATCAGCTAGTAACTGTTGTTGCATTTTTGCTTATGTCTTGAGTAAAAAGGAATGTGCTTTAAATCAGTAGTCAGGCTGTAAATAAGATGCAAGCTGCCTTGTCCTGTTTGCAGTTTAAATCAATACATGTGTAAGACTAGTGTGAAAAAATTGGCAGAGAAAATAATTAGTCTTACAATTTAGGCAGCTTAGAAGGCTTTTTATCTAAGGTTTCCGATGTTCTTCTGAAACTTTCTTTGGTGTGCCTTACGGAAAGAACCCAAGTGTATTCTTTATTAATTGCTTAAGATAAAACTTAATGCTTTGATTGTCTAGACTTGAACGTATTCGTTATTTTTTCAAGGGAGTGATGATGAATATAGCGATGATGATGACATGAGCTGGAAAGTGAGGCGTGCAGCTGCTAAGTGTCTGGATGCTGTGGTTAGCACACGACATGAAATGCTTCCTGAATTCTACAAAACCGTATCTCCTGCTTTAATAGCCAGATTCAAAGAACGTGAGGAGAATGTTAAAGCAGACGTTTTTCATGCATATCTTTCTCTTTTAAAACAAACTCGACCTGTGCAAAGTTGGCTTTGTGATCCTGATGCAATGGAACAAGGAGAGACACCATTGACAATGCTTCAGAGTCAGGTTATTTATCAAAAATTTTGTTATCTTTGAGAAGAGACACTAAAGTTGTGTCCTGTTCGTAAGGATAGTTCTTGAAATGTGCCATATCATACTTTCCTCATACACTGATTACAGTTGATTACTGTAGTACTAACATAGAGAGCAAGCCAGCTAAACTGGTCCAGGGAAGTGCAGCAGTCTTGGAAAGTGAAATTCCAAACTCAGCAAGTACATTTATCTGATGTCAGTATTTTATCACCACCTGTAAAAGTTGCACCTCCTATGTAGTTTAGCCAATTTACCAAAGCAAAACAGTTATTTTTTTGTGTTCTAGAATGCAGATGTAAGCTCTAGTGTTCTAACTTGATTTGCTGCAGCATATTCTATTTGCAGAATAAAAAGGATAATGCTGAAAAACTTTTTCTAAGTGTTTTGTTTCATCTCACCTTTTAAATTACTATTTTTAATAGCATTTCTTTTGACTAACTTTCCCCTGTTTCCATAAGTTCCCTAGTTCCCTAGAGAAATCAGAAATAGAGGGGTAGGACACACATCTTTCTATCACCCTAGTGATCAAAGATGAAAGAAATGTCAGCTGTTGAATCAATTAACAAATGTGTGATGATTACAGGTCCCCAACATAGTTAAAGCCTTGCACAAACAGATGAAGGAGAAAAGCGTGAAGACTCGTCAGTGTTGCTTTAACATGCTAACTGAGCTAGTAAATGTGTTACCTGGAGCCCTAACACAACATGTTCCTGTACTTGTACCAGGTATGAAAAACATAATATCAACTTAAGGATTTATTAGTAAATTGAATGTGAAGTTTCAAAATCTTTAAATCTTGACTGCTTTTTGCAAAAGCTATGAAGTGTTCCTTCTATTTAAAGAAATTGCCAAAATAATCAGCTATTATGTGGATGCATGTAAATATTGTAGAGACATATTTCAATCTTGAAAACAAGCGTTAATTCTAAGTGAGATTTTTTTACTTCTTAACTGCAAGATCACACTGCATTTCTGATCTCAGCAGAGTGAAATATTGTTCAGCTTTGGGGACCTAAAATGTTGTATTTTGAAGTAACAAAGGAAAGTAAGTTTGGAAAAGTTTGAAGGTTCAGAATCAGTAGAAGATACATCACAAGTCATTGGAGGGCCAGTGTCCTCTGTGTAGAGGAAGTTTGAAAACTGATTGAATAAACTGTTGAAAGGGGCTTAGAAGCATTCAAAAAAGCTTGGGAGCAGGAAAACATAAATCCAGTATTGCTGCCTTTGTTCAGAAATTTTGCTAACCTAAAAAGATATTTTTCTTTTTTTCTTCCAGGAATAATTTTTTCACTGAATGACAAATCAAGTTCTTCTAATCTGAAGATAGATGCGTTGTCCTGTTTGTATGTGATCCTCTGCAATCATTCTCCCCAGGTCTTTCATCCTCATGTTCAAGCATTGGTACCTCCAGTTGTAGCTTGTGTTGGAGACCCATTTTACAAGATAACATCAGAAGCGCTTTTGGTTACACAACAACTTGTGAAGGTTATTCGTCCTTTAGACCAGCCTTCTTCCTTTGATGCTACTCCTTACATCAAAGATTTGTTTACTTGTACAATAAAGAGATTAAAGGCTGCTGACATTGACCAGGAAGTGAAAGAAAGGGCGATATCTTGTATGGGTCAAATAATTTGTAGCCTTGGTGATAGCCTAGGCACAGACCTGCCTAGTACACTTCAGATCTTCCTAGAGAGACTGAAGAATGAGATCACTCGGTTAACTACAGTAAAGGCCATGACATTGATTGCTGGTTCTCCTTTGAAGATAGATTTGAGACCAATCCTCGGGGAGGGAGTTCCCATTCTTGCTTCTTTTTTGAGAAAGAACCAGCGAGCTTTGAAACTGGGTACTCTTTCTGCTCTTGATATTTTAATTAAGAATTACAGTGACAGCTTGACAGCTGCGATGATTGATGCTGTCCTGGATGAGCTTCCACCTCTGATTAGTGAAAGTGATATGCATGTGTCACAGATGGCCATCAGTTTTCTGACAACATTGGCTAAAGTATATCCTTCCTCCCTGTCAAAGATTAGTGGGTCCATTCTCAATGAACTTATTGGGCTCGTGAGATCACCTTTGCTTCAGGGTGGAGCCCTTAGTGCCATGCTAGAATTTTTCCAAGCTTTGGTTGTGACTGGTACAAATAATTTAGGCTATATGGATTTACTGCGCATGTTAACGGGTCCAGTGTACTCACAGAGTACAGCACTTACTCATAAGCAGTCTTACTATTCCATTGCCAAATGTGTTGCTGCCCTTACTCGAGCCTGCCCTAAGGAAGGACCAGCGGTTGTAGGTCAGTTCATTCAGGACGTCAAGAACTCAAGGTCCACGGATTCCATTCGTCTTTTGGCTTTGCTTTCTCTTGGGGAAGTTGGGCATCACATTGACTTAAGTGGACAAATTGAGCTGAAGTCTGTAATATTAGAAGCATTTTCTTCTCCTAGTGAAGAAGTAAAATCAGCTGCATCTTATGCATTAGGCAGTATTAGTGTTGGCAATCTTCCTGAGTATCTGCCGTTTGTCTTACAAGAAATAACCAGTCAACCTAAGAGGCAATACCTTCTTCTTCATTCCTTGAAAGAAATAATTAGCTCTGCATCAGTGATTGGTCTCAAACCATATGTTGAGAACATCTGGGCTTTACTCTTGAAACACTGCGAATGTGCAGAAGAGGGTACAAGGAATGTTGTTGCTGAATGCTTGGGCAAGCTTACATTAATAGACCCAGAGACTCTGCTTCCACGACTCAAGGGATACTTGGCATCAGGTGAGTAGTGGTAAATCATGTACATACTGTAGCAAATGGCCTTACGCTGTCTATTAGTTGGGCAAATTACTTGCTTAAATTTTGTGATATTATTGAAGCTTTGCTCCCCCCAACAACAATGTGCAGCTTAGATGGCTTCCTTTTTGCAAGTTGTTAGTCATACATAATATGTATTACTTTTATATTCTGCTTTCAGACTGTGGTATTTCAATTGATACTGTGTTTAACAAACAGCTATAAGCTTAAGGCAGAAAGAACATGGGTGACAAAAGGACAGATAGACAAACCAACTAGACCATGTTGACCTTTTGATGTAAATTACAGTATTCCTAATTTATAGGTAAAAATTCAGACATTTTTAAGGATGAGGAAATTGTGCATACCTTATGAATCTTATCAGTAGAGTTCCTGGTGTGAAACTTTTCTTAATGTGCTTCTTCTTTAAAAAGGAGTTATGATGAAAAAAAAATTGGTTTATGTAGGCTTATTACTTGAATTTTCTGTACCAGATAACACTAAATGCTTATTACAAATATGTTATTCTCCCCCCTTAAAATGCTTTCTCCATAGGTTTAGTTGAGTTACATATTGCATTGCTAGTAATAAAGAGCATTTCTTGGTTAGTGTTCTTAAAAGTACTAGAAGTTTTAAAAGAACAGCATTGAGTGTGATTTAAATTCTGTAGTTGTACTGTTTTAATGTTACATATTCACACTTTTGTTTCATATATAGGGTCTTCATATGCTCGAAGTTCAGTGGTTACTGCTGTTAAGTTCACTATTTCTGATCATCCACAACCCATAGACCCACTTCTGAAGAACTGCATAGGTAAGTTCTTTACTTTTACTAACAGCTTCTGTGTTTTCAGGCAATAGAATTGTATTTAAAATATGTTCTTTTTGTTTTCAGAAGTAAATATTTTTCAGGTATTGTATTAGCTGCTAATGATAACTGTTAGAACAGTTATGAAACATTTCCGTATTAGCCAGTTATTTCTATTAATTGTAGTTTGCTTGACTTCTGAGCAGTAAAAATTGTGTGATTAAAAATTACATATATATTGAAGGTGTGATGCAAGAAGCTAGGGCTTTTCTTAAGATGGGATCCAAAAGCTGATTTTAATTTCATGTGCTCTTGCAGATTATATCAGTTTGATGTGGTGAGTTACTGTCTTCACCCAGGAGGGTGGTCTTGGACAGATTTGGCATTCAGTCACTTAAAATATAAATGCACGTCTGAATTCTGAGTATTATCAGGTTGTGAATTGTAAATTTAGGTCCTAATGATCCTATAATGCTTATGGTCTGAAAGTATTTGGAAGTGTGTATATTTTTACAGGGATAATGTAATCAAAGCTTCCAGTGTAACACCAGTAGGACAAAGAGATTTAGCTGTTCTGCAGCTTTTTTGATCTTTTCTTATTTGTATGACAAAGTATTGTGGAATTGTTTAATATGCTGTAGTGACTAGTTTATAGTGGATTAATTATAGGTTTAAAGAGCTGTAAAAAATCATGCATATGGCTAAACCTAATAGGGAGGAAAAAAGATTAATCTTTAAAACACATGGTCTTGTGGAGAGCAAGGTTTTTATTTATGGTGAAGTGGGATCAGTCCCTTTGTATTGTTTTCATCACTAAGCTTTATTTTTTTTTTTTTTTAATTCTATATTCAAGAATTGTTTGTGTTTCCCCCCCCCCCCCCCCTGCATTGCCCCTTTGGTTTGTGGAAATACGAATTGATTATTCCTTAAAAAACAAGAACTATTGGTATCTTGTACTTAAAAAATCTCAGTCATCTTTAGTTTTGTTACCCAATTTCTTCTTTGTGTGTAGAAGTCGCTTCAGNTCTATATTCAAGAATTGTTTGTGTTTCCCCCCACCCCCCTCCTGCATTGCCCCTTTGGTTTGTGGAAATACGAATTGATTATTCCTTAAAAAACAAGAACTATTGGTATCTTGTACTTAAAAAATCTCAGTCATCTTTAGTTTTGTTACCCAATTTCTTCTTTGTGTGTAGAAGTCGCTTCAGTGTTTATACCTTGTTGTTTTTCTCCTTTTTAAAATTTCACTCCTCATGGAAGTTGCTAGTAAAACTTTGCAAACATTGAGGAAAATATGTTCCTGCCATGAATTTATTTCAACAAGGCTGTGTTATAGAACTGTAGAAGTTCTAAGCTGAAAATGCCTGAAGGCAGAGTGGGATGAGAGAGGTATTTGTACATTAATATATACTGAGCTAGGGCTATTTTGGGGCAATCTAAGAATTCTCAATGTATGCTGATTTTAAGGTTAAAAATCAGTATTTTGATAGTCCTCTTAAGAGAGGTTTTCTAATTCTTGAACTGCAGAATTGAAATAGTTTTTTCTGATACAACTAAAGGAAGATACTTTTAAAGTAGCAAGTGAAAAAGATCCTCACAGGTTGATTTATTTCTGTACATGATTGCAGGTGATTTCCTGAAAACATTGGAGGACCCAGATCTCAATGTCAGGAGAGTAGCACTGGTGACATTTAACTCAGCTGCACACAATAAACCGTCATTAATAAGGGACCTCTTAGATACTGTGCTTCCTCATCTGTACAATGAAACAAAAGTCAGAAAGGAATTAATTAGAGAGGTATGTTAACTAAGAAAAAGTGTTAAATATATGTAAATAGATTCTTTTGTTTTCTAAGTAGATTACTTCTTAACTTTGTTTTTTATTTGCAAACAGGTGGAAATGGGACCATTTAAGCATACAGTTGATGATGGGTTGGACATAAGGAAGGCTGCTTTTGAGTGCATGTATACTCTTTTGGACAGCTGTTTGGATAGACTAGATATTTTTGAATTCTTAAACCATGTAGAAGATGGCCTAAAGGATCACTATGATATTAAGGTTAGCTGTTATTTTTCTCTGTGTAGTCAACATTTTTACATAGTAAATAGACTGAAATGGTAAAAATATTATTTCATATGCTTAAGTAGCTCACTGTATTTGCCATTTTCATTAAAGTGTTGCTGTTAAAAGGCTATACAGCGTTGCAGGAAGTATATTGCTAATTGTTGAATTACTGTTTTTCTCAACCTAGATGCTAACCTTTTTAATGTTGGTGAGACTGTCTACCCTTTGTCCAAGCGCAGTGCTGCAGAGGTTGGATAGGCTTGTTGAACCTTTGCGTGCTACATGTACAACGAAGGTATTTAAGTTTAAACTGATTTAATTATATCATTTAATTACAGCATGTTGTCTTACAGAAATACAGATGAACTTGTGTATGAAGTATGCTTCTGTGCAGCTGCAGCATTTCCTGAGTTATAGTTGATAAACTGCAGTAGGTGGGATAATATAAATATGTGCACTTCTATACATGTGTTAGAATTCTTTAAATTACAAATGGAGGAGTAGACTTGTTTGCTTCCTTTAAAAATTCTATGATCCTTGATGATATTTCTTTTGTTCACTAAAAATTTAGTTGCCATATGGGCAACTTAAAAGTCTCACTTCTTTATAAGTAGTAAAACTGGGAATTGAGAATTTTTCCTGACTTCTGATGATTACCTTGGTTCATACAAACATTTGGGTGATGAAAGAAGGAGGCAGAATAAACAAGTCCTTTTTTTGCTGTTTTTTGGTTTTTTTTGTCTCCCCTTATACATTTGTATTAGAAGAATCTTGGTGCAGTTAGTCTCCTTCCATTTCTGTTCTTGTTTTGATCCACCTGCATGCTCTGACAGTCACTTAATGCATGATTTACTTTGCTTTTCAATTATTGTAGCCTGTTCTATTTCCCATGGAGAAATTTGACTGGTTTTAATGTTTGTATTATTGAAACATCTTTTGAGAATTATAACAGAAGGTTAAGCAGTTATTCTAATGAAGGCCAACATTTTAAAAAATGCTATGTCCTCTGGAAGCTGGAAGTACTATAATAATACCAGCCTAATGTCATTTACTGACCTTACTAGCTAGAGGTTGCCTGCTGTAATTATTTTGATTTGTAACTGACTTGGAAGTTTACAGCCTTTTTCTGCTTGCTTTGCAATAAACTGCTGGTATAAATACTGCTAAAAAGTAGTTGTCTGGGGGGGAGTTTAAACAGTTTTCAAAATGGCCTAAACTCTTTGAGTGGTAGGATGGAATGAAATAGGTCTTTGTAAGGTAGTTATTTTCAGGTGTGTGTAAAGTGAGGGTTAAGCAGAAGTTTCAAATGTATTTCATTTTTTTCCTAGGTAAAGGCAAACTCAGTGAAACAGGAGTTTGAAAAGCAAGATGAACTGAAACGATCTGCTATGAGGGCAGTAGCAGCGCTTCTGACCATTCCAGAAGCAGAGAAGAGTCCATTAATGAGTGAATTTCAGTCACAAATAAGCTCTAACCCTGAGCTTGCAGCCATCTTTGAAAGTATCCAAAAAGATTCATCATCCACTAACTTGGAATCAATGGACACTAGTTAGATGTTTGCCCAAAATGGGGACCATTACATTGAACCATATGATGCACTGAATTGACAGGTTATGAGTAAGAAACAGAAAACTTATCTAATCTACACATTGTCCCCCTTTATTACCTTTATGGAGACAGTTGGCTTTTCCCATTGTTGCTTTTCTAGCATTTATTCCAGAAATATATTTCCATAACCCAGAGTTTGTTAACCACTCTTGTTTTAGTGGATTTGGCCGCATTTGGGAATTAAACAGTTGACGCATGGTATATGGAAATAGGTTCCAACATCCATTTGCCCTATAATGTTTAGGATTAAAATGTCAAAATTTTGTGACCATGATTTTTTTTTTTTTCTTTTTGTCACTCTTTCTTCTTGTGAACAAAAAAAGGGGGGGAGGTGGGAATCAAGCGTCCAGGTGCACCATGTTTTTGTATACCTTTTATTCTTTATTGTTTCAGCTTCATAAATTGGTTTGGCTGGTAGATGAAATTCGTGTAAGATTTATTCTAAAGAGGGTTTGGACACAGTATAAAAAAAAGCAGACAAATGTCATTTTTAGAGGCGTGGGGATTAGGAAACAAATATCCCTGTTGTGCACACTGATTTTGCATGAGCAAGTTTACAAATATATATTGTCTGTAAAACAGCATGTGCAGTTTATTTGTAATGCAATTTAAAATAAGTTCTACTGTATCAGTGCAGTTTTCAGGTATTTTGACATATAGACCGTTCATTCAAGAAGGGATGAATGAAGGCAGGTTGTCTTAACTTGGCTTTTTTAAATGCCAGTAGTATGACCCTGCAGATGTTAAATATGGTAATTCCTGCAGCATTCATGGCTTTTCATTCCCAAAGGCTGGATCCTCTGGAATTGAGGTGGACAAACTGGAAGATCGGAGGGAAATAGGATGAGATGGAGGTAAAACGAGCAGAGAACAGTAGCTGCTCAGTGGCTCCTGAACTCTGGATTTAACTTTGCTTTTGTTACAAAAGTACGCAGGGAATTTTCTTCAGTGGCTTCTACCTCCTATTCTTCATCCAGCAGCCTTTTTTAAGGCACTAATATATGCTGTTACCTAGACAAATATTGCCAGACCATCATTTTGTGGCTGTCACAATGTTTTCTGGCATGTGTAACCACCAGTATATTGCAGTGTTGCAAATGTCATACAGTATTCTGGAGAGACTGTATGGAACTAGGAAATGGAATGGTCATAAGAGTGGAGAGAGGCAGAAAGTGAACAGGTAGAAGAAAATCTACCATGAATATGCTGAAGTAATTTGGAAGTGGACCAAGTGGTTATAGCTGACAGTCCCACAATGAACTGGATTTGGGGATTTAATAGCAAAAGATGGGGAACAACTGCCTCAGATTAACACTTGTCATTACTTGGTTAATGCAATTGCTTAGCTCTCATTTTTAGTCAGATCTGAATTTGATTTTCCTCTAGTTAACTAGTATTTTTTTAGCTAGTTTGAGATTTGGAAACCTTTTTCATGGATATGTGGCACAAGCTACTATGTGACTAAACAAACATAATTTTTATGACCTCAGAAACAGCTTCCTGTTAGCACTGGGGCTCGGGAGAAAATTCGTCACCTTAAGCGCTTGTAGCTTGGGAAAAGCAGGGGAGACATTGGTGCATTTTACTCTAATAAAAGGACCTGAACGACAAAATCTATTAACTCATTCCATAGTAAGAATTTTAATGCTGTAGAAATTTTTGAAATTGTAGCTTTCTCTGTCTCCAAAGTCTTCATACTAATGTAACAATTGTCTTCTAGAAGTAGAAATAAATGAGATTAAATGTACCAACATATCTAAATGTCATGAAAAAGAGTGGGATGACTTTAGAGAGAAACCGTATGGTAGAAAAAGCACTGTGAATTAGGTGCATTTTTATCTTGCTACAGGACTCATCTACTTCAATGACAGCAATATGCAAGCCTCCTAATTAAGAATCTGTTGTGCTAATTAGTTGTCAAGCTAATCTTCTAACTTCTGTGTTAAGTTTTTGGAGTGCATTAAAATGTTTTACAGACCTAAAGCTAGGTGTGAGAATGGTGTGATAAACATGAAATGTGAGGGTAAAATATGTAAATGGAGTAGGTGCCAACAGCAAGTGATCAGAAGTTGAGAGATTTGTGTTTGTACTACCATAATACCTAATGTGGTGGGTGCAAATATTCTTTGCTGTGTTTTACGGGACATTACAGTGGAGCAAGCTTAGGGATAGACGAGAACATTGAGCTGTATTACATAGTGAATGCTTTCTTGCAAGAGAGTACTTTTCATTTTGACCAATGATAAAGCAGGTAGAAATGTAAGAATTCAGTTTTTCCCTGTAAATCACAGCAATTCTGAGAGTGCGGTTCTCTCCGTGTAGCAGTCGGTTACTTCACAATTCAGGAAGATGAATTTATAAAGGCTGTAACTGCACCATAATTACTGGAATGATTGATTAGTTTTATAAAATCTAACCAGGTTATGTGTTCCAGTTCCCCTAACTTTCACTGGATCCCTTGATTGAAAGGGGTTTTGTTGTTTGTTGGAGGTTTTGTTGTTGTTCCCCACTGTATATCCAAGTATTTGGGCAGATCTTGTGTATTTATGCTTTTAGTGCAATTGTGATTCTGTTAAGGATGATGTCAGGAATACCTGTAGCTCCTTTTTAAATGCTGACTATTTAAAACTAAAATATGTAATTACTCTTACTAAACCAAAGCCAGAATACTAAAAGGCTGCTCCTAGAGATTTTTTTTTTTTGTATGATTAGAACTTTTTCTAGTGTTTTTTAATCATTTTGCACAAAGGCAGATGAGACCAGTTAATAAACTTGCACATAACGTACAAATGATTGGCTAGTTCTCACATTGTAGATAGAATCACAGAATAGTTAGGGTTGGAAAGGACCTTAAGATCATCCAGGTCCTACCCCCCTGCCATAGGCAGGGACACCTCACACTAAACCATGCCATGCAAGGCTTCGTCCAACCTGACTTCGAACACTGCCAGGGATGGAGCACTCACAACCTCCCTGGGAAACCCATTCCAGTGCCTCACCGCCCTACTATCTCAGAAGTACTTAATGCTCTGATTGTCTATGAAGAGTCTTGCCATTGTTGCAAGGAAACTATTTTCTGGAATTACAGATTGAAAACTACAAGTATGCTAAAGAACCCTGCACTTCAATCATATAGGCGGGGCTTTTATATATATATATATATATATATATATATATATATATTTTTTTTTTATTTTTTTTTCCTTCTAAATACTACATCTAATACAGAAGTTCACAAAGAGCTCCACTGCTTCCAGATTGTATTTTTATGAAGTGGCCAAAGCAATACGCGTGCATGCAGGCAGCATTGCTGTTCTCTAACGAAGGATCATTTTAACATTCCATCAACTCAAATTAGAAATATGAATTAAAAGTTCATAGCTGGTACTGTTGGTATTTGGCTTAACAGATACGTTCAGTAATGATTCTAGGAACCAGTTCACCCTGCTGTGGGTGATTTACTAGGGATTTAGTAACTGTTCTCATATTTCCTGGTACTTCCCCTTCCTCATATCTCCTTGAGATGACTTCAAAAGCAAAGTAATGTGACCTTGGAAGTGACTTTTTGTTTTGTTAGTCCTGAGCATTCTGACTGAAATTACACCTGTTTCTGCTAGATACCAAAGGGTTAAGCCTGCAGCCTCTCTGCTTTATTTCCCTGTTGCTCTAAACTTCAGAAAAAAGGTACTGTTCACATGAAAGAAACTGCTTTTAAAATTAATTTCATAAAAATGAAAGCTATTGGTCAGTTTATTACTTTCTTTTTGTTCTTGTTTGCTCTTTGCTGTAAGATTGAAAGACTTCCTTGCTGCATGGTTGAACATAGGCATTGTACCAGTGTTGCCCACTGCTCTAGAAGAGCTCTTCAGTTACAGCTTTTACACTAAATCTGATCTTTTTCATAAGTATCCATTCGTATTTTTTCACTGTATCCAAGTTTTGGGGAGGAGAAGGAAATTTGAGTCCTTGAGAATAATGAAGTAAATTAATCTTCCATGACCTGTGTTGGTGAAGTGGGGAAGTTTTCTGTGAGAGGTGCTTTTGGGAAGGATCGGGCAATTTTGCCTTGGTAGGGAGTTAGATTTCTTTAGATTAGTTTCTACCCCATGAGGTTTTAATGTTTTCACATAATCTTTGATGAGGAGAAAGCTGCCTTTAAAAAGGTCATCCTTCCCCTAAAACAAACAAAAAGGTTTCTGTTGATTTAAGCCTGTATATTGTGGTTTAGAACATAAAACTGAACCGGAGAAGAAATGTTTCTGAGAACCACGCAGACACTGGCTGGAAGACAGATGTTCCCTGGAATGTAGCACTGAAAAAGAGAAACTGAAATCTTAAAGCAAGAATAGTTTAATTTAAAATGATTCTCCTTTTTTTTTTGTGTTCTGCATTTAATCATCTTTTTGAAGAACAGGAAATACAGTGGTGGTGAGGGGAGTAATTGTCAAGCTGTGACCTTCTGTGATCGCAGAACTTAAGGGATAATTTCTATTCCTGTAGTAGAAAAAGTTTGCAATTCACTTTTTCCCAATGTTACTAATAGATGGGGAAAAAAATATCATTCACATCTGAGTCTAGTTTCCATTCAACCTCTAGCCTTTCTTTCTTCAACTGACAACTGTTGGGCTCTTAATAGTCTGATTGGCTTTTAGTTTGGATGCCATCCATCCTGGGAATTGTTGTTGTTGTGATATCAAGGCCTCTAGAAGACTTATTTTCTCCAGTCCTTACTAAGATTATTTGCCAGAAGGCTTAGATTTATCTCCCCTATCTATATTTCCATTGTGCATGAAGACAGTTGTTTCATGAATTGCATGTAGTATCCATTTTACTGATGGGTGTCTCGGAGAGATGCTATGCTTAAATGCAACTGAATGCCATTTTTGAGCAAGCTCATAGTTCAGTCACTCCCCTCTGCAGTGAAAATCCAGTATACATAAAGAATACTGGAATTCAGAGTATTAAAAAAAAACCTCAACAAACCTACAAACGCAACACATTTTTTATTTATAAAACATAACCTGAGGACAACATTTCTTGCGTGTGCAACATGACTAATGGAATGTCGCTTCATGCAGATTTGTCTCTCTGCTCTCAGGTTCTGAATGCTTGCACTGTGTCAAATGATCTGCAGTTCTGGACCAACTTGCCAGTGAGAGGGTGTTTTGTATTGTAACAGGAAACTTTTGCCTACTGATGGAATGTATGGGAGGAACTACTTTTCTCTGTCCAGAGCTGCTGATCTTCACACAGATAGCAAACTGAAACGTCATCCACCTTCAATAGAAGGGTAACAGTTGCCAGATGTTTTAAAAAATACATATTGTATTTCCTATCTTCCTAATTCCTTTTCATAGTCAAACAGCTTTGCCATATTAGTTTCCAAATGCAAAGATGATTAAATGGGTCTTCATTAGGGAGAAGATATTAAAGTGACTGAGTGGTACCGCATTCTTGTTTTCCCTAACACCTTAGGTTGAAAAAGCATATCTCTGGTTTGAATTGTGACTTGTTCATAAAAACCATCTTATCTTCAAAATTAGAAGTGTGGAACTCAATCTGTGGATGGATGAGGTGGTTGATTTCAGTACCTTGTCATGGGCAGACAAAGCAAAATGCTAAACCTCGCACAGTACCAATTCTGGCATATAAAGTGGGTTGAATAGAGCTCTTATAAACCGATAGAATATTTGTATCTCTAGTAGCTGATATGCAAATTGTTTGACATGGAAGGTCATGTACTGTTTTGATTTTTTGGGAGAGTATATATGTAGACACAGTGACCTCAGTTGCAGGTAATTTTCAAAGATGTTGGCAATTTTCAGTTTCTTCACTCACAACTTAAAAATAAGAGGGAAATAACCCCCAAATTCTGTAATTCTTGTAGTGATGTTGGTATTTGATTTCTTCAGGACCATCCTTTCTGGTTTTGTTTTCTTTTCCCTGCTTGAAATCTATCCAGAAAAAAACAAGCCTAAAGTGAAAACTTGGTTAAGTGGCTTTCACCCTTGTGTGTTCAGTCAGTTTTATAAGGGAAATGAAAAGAGGCTACTTAAGCGTGAAGAAGGTAATGTTTTCTCAATGGTTTGGATGGATGTGTTCAGGTTGAAACAGTTGGATATCATCAAGGGCTATGTAAGGACAAAGAATTTTCTGAAAATGTAAAAATTCCTGGTTGTCATTATTAATTCCAGGTCTGTTAGATGGCTAAACATGGCTGGGTCAAAAACTTGAAACTAAAAGAATGGCAAGGGCAGGCTGTTGCATACAAATGTGAATCTACATTGCTGTTTGGCAAATGGTTGATAATTGTTGGTCTGTTTTTTCTTAATACTGATGTCATTGGGCATTTATTGCTCCAACACTTTTCATAGCTATCAACAAAATATTCTACATGTTAAGCCAAGTTCTGTTTGATTAAGGGAAGAAGAGGTTGAAGGATGGTTTGGGAAGAGTGCAGAAACAGTTGGGAAACTGACCGGGTTTCTTTTTCCTTTTGTATCTTTTAACATATGGAAGGATGGAAAACAAAATTGTCCATTGACAGGTTTAGGTACTTTACAGAAGAAGGTTGAGAAGAACACAGCAGAATATAATGAATTTTCTTTGGTCAAAGTATTTGTTTGCTGTCCTAGGGTGTGCACCAGGGGCAACAAATTTTAGTATGGCTAACCAGATAGACCTGGTAAAACCCTTTATCTGTGGGATCAGACATTCCAGTTGAGAGAACAAACATCTCCTTGAAACCTAGAGGAATTACTGAAGAGAACCAGACCATTTAAGAACAACCCAAAGGCTGCCATTGCAATATGGATGTGATTTTTTTTGTACTTAACTGCATCATATACAGGAGGTACACTCCTTACTACAGAAAGAAGATAACTGGGGGAGCATGTTTCATGACATGCTTTTTAACACACATGCAGTGATGCCCTGTATTCTGTTTAGTATGGATGCTGAGGAAATTACACTCTTGTAAAATGAGGACTATACAGTGCAGAAGAAAAATCTGGTCATGTCTACCCCATTGTTCAATTCATACTGCAACAGGTAAGTAAGTAGATGTTAAAGGAGCTATGTTTTACTTGAGGTAGTGGAGTTCTGCTCATTTGCAGGTCTATCCAGTTTGCTGTAAGGATGCAACGCTCTACTTTTGACAGGCTTTTTTAATTGTGGTTTTAGTAATTGTGCAATTACATCTCAAAGGAAGGTTCATCCCCAAAATCGCTTTGCTTCACAGATCTCCTTTTGGAGAATTCATCTCAATAGAATTTTAAAGAATTCCTCTGACAGCATTTAATAGCTGAAACTGAGTGGTTAATGCTTCTAATAATTCCAATAAGTAAAATCTATTTCCAACAAAGGAAACATTTAAAATGCTGCTATATTAACTAATGAAGTAAAGCAAGCAACCACAATGCACAATTCCCAGGATCAGCTAAAATATTCTGCAGAACTGAGTCAGATGTTTCGCCTGCCTTTGGAAGTGGTAAAGAACAAACACGAGAACATTTACTCTATATTCATCTCCTTTACTTGAGCTTTAAAGTGGTCCAGTGGATAAATGTGATTTGAAATCAAGAATGCTGGTGCTTTTTAAAAAATGTATGTATTTGCAGACTTATTTAGGAATGTGTTTAAGCTATGAGGGAAACCACTTCTGAGAAACTGACCTGTCACTGTTGCAGACTACAGCTAACACTTGGAGCACATCAAGGAGCAATCTCTCCAGATAGTGCTTTGAAAAAGCAAAGAATACAAGGTTCAATTATTTATTTGCAAAGTTACCTGTAAATGTCACCATGTTGTTTCCATGCTGCTGTATTGCTTGTTTGCAAGTGACATGTTCAATACATGCACTTCAGGGACTGTGAACAGATGACATCTTTTATTGCGAATGTTTGCTTTATGTCACTGCAAACCCAGTCTTGCTTGCCTTGATTAAATCTTGCATGCTTTTCTGTAGTTTTACCTAGGGTACAGCCAACAGCAATAAACCAGAATTTGTTTTTGACAAAGCTAATGTTACAGAAATAGAGAAGCCCTAGGAAATGTCTAAGGTCTGCATACAGAATAGTATGTTTGACGACAAAGATGTCATAGCTAATACACTCCATATTGCAGACCAGCCATTTATTTGGCAAAGTAGTGGAAATAGGTTTGTTGAAAAGTACAGTGTCTAAGAACAGCATTGAAAGCATCTTTGATAAATCTATTCTTACAGCTGGTTGATTGTGTGGCTGAAGAAGAGTGTATTCACAGTGAAGTCTGTCTTCATTGCTCATCAGTGGTCTTTACTGAAGAAAAACCCAAATGTTACTGCCTGGCTGTGCCAGTAAGTGCACGAGGATATGTTGGTAAATACAGCATAGGGCTAACAGCTATGTCTGTGCTCAAAAGCAAGTTGCTACACTAAAATATCCACTTGGTATCTGTCCTGGTTGTGTACACCTGTATCTGACAACAGGTGAGTTCCTCTGGTGGATTTTTTGTTTGTTTGAATTTTTTCGAAGCTGTGATTCCTCCTGAATGCAAGTAACTTCCACCAAAGCAGGAGTCATTATTTCAGGCAACTGAAAAAACCCTGAACAACCAACTTATGATATTTTCCCAACGCTGTGTTAAATAAAACTGTATAGTAACATTTTATTTTAAAAACCTAAAACTAATTCTGACAACAGCAGTTTCACATTTTATTACTATTAATTCCTCCGTGGTTTTGTTAAGAAAGCAAACACAAATCTAACACAAGTTGTTGGTGTTATTTTGATTTCATCATATCATTAGCATTTTCTGCCCTTTGGTTTTATACCCTCTGCCTTGAAGGAACCCTTAACGTCTATTTAGATAAATGAATGAGTGGATCTGTCTGAGCCTGTTTGTGCTCTCCCAGCGCTGGTTTTGTAACTGTGAATCTGCTGTTGTCTCTTTAAAAATAGACCATAATTGATTCCTTCCAAAGGGTTAGGGTATAGCTAGAGTCAACCTCTCCATTCTTTCCCTGTGTTCATTACAACAGCTTACAGTATGTCTACTAAGGGAAAAAAAGATTAATACAGGTTTTTTTGCCTATCTGGTTACTCCACCTTGCTGCACTGCCATGGCAGAATTAGCTGGCAGTGTGAGCACAGGGCTACGCGCAGATGGTCAGAATCTGGGGCATCCCTCTTACAAGGAGAGATTGCAGGAGCTGTGCCAGTTTAGGCCAGAGAAGACTGAGGTGGGATCTCATTAATGCATATAAATATCTCAAATGCAGGTGCCAGGAGGATGGTGCCAGACTTTTTTCAGTGGTGCCCAAGGACAAGGAGCAATGGCCATAAACTAAACCACAAGAAGCTTCACCTCAACAAGAGGAAGAGCTTCATGCTGAAGGTAGAGCTCTGGAGGACGCTGCCCAGGGGGGTTGTGGAGTCTCCCTCTCTGGAGACATTCGAACCCGCCTGGATGTGCTCCTGTGTAACCTGCGCTAGGTGACCTTGCCTTAGCAGGAGGGTTGGACTGGATGACCTTCAGAGGTCCCTTCAACCCGAATGAATGACACTGATTCCGGGAAAACTAAATTTCAGGAGCAATTCCAGCCAGTTATTTCCTTCCAGGAGATGGCGCTGTAGCCTCATTAACAGAGGCCAAACGAACTGTGGCGAACCGGCCGCTTCGCTAAATGAGATGCTGTAGGTATTTACAGAATGGATGTAAAATGGATCTTGTAATCCTGTTTTTCTTGAGCAGACACTGAAGGTTTCTGTTATGATTGGCTTGCTTCAGAGTTCCGTTTAAACCTTTTTACAAGGAATTTCTAAACTGTTGTGAAGTTTGGCGGAGGTTGGTGGTCACTACAGCACTGCTCCTCCTGCAGCCAGGTGTTTGGTGGTGGTATGGATGGGGTCGGGATGGGTCAGCGCTGCTGCAAGGAGCACAATGAACCAACAGGAGGAAAACTAGCAATATAGAATGAACTGTATGCAATTCTAATGAACCGCAACCTGCACTGTAATTACAAGAACAGCTGGGGAAGGTGATTGCCTGGCAGTTGTCACTGGATGTGTGTGTGTGTATAAGCCAACAGCAGCTTTAGGAGCTTACAAGCTTATCGAGGTTGTTTTGGCTTGCGCTATGTGCCACAAGTACCCAAATAAACACTGCTATTGTAGCAGATCCTACTTGGGATAGGATTCAACAGAAGCCAAAACAAAGAATAATTTTAACTGGAATCAATTGTGTTATGCAGATGTGTGGATAGAAACAAACACACACACACATGCCTAACCATTCCAGTCAATCTTTATTCTTGGTTTAACACTTAAGTGATCAGTGCTTTGAGTGGTCTGTCCAACCACACTGCAGTGACTCAGCTTGGTGGCTGGAGCTGGAGGCTTAACTTTCTGTTGCAGGCAGCAGGAGAAGTGGGAAGAAAGCCTTCAAGTCCAGTGTGGGGATGAACACAGACCAAAACACATCCTTGCAGTCTGCCATTCTTTTCAGCCACTGCTGTGAGAGATTGGCATCATTTGAATGCCTGGCTGAAGCTTGTTTTATCTCGCTTTTAACCAGCTCTGCATTTTCAGTCTTGCAGGGGTTTATGATATGCTTGCTTTTAATTTCAGCCTTTATCACGGCATCAGCTGCCCTCAGGACAGGGCTTTTCTCTAGCCCGCACATCTTAATACCTCTTTGGGAGGGATGCGATGCTGATCTGGAGACCATATGCTGCTGGCTCTGGCTTTCAGGACTTCCAGAGGTAGGGCAACTGCGCATTAACTGTTCTGTGCTTATGGACCAGTTCTATGTAAGTGTATATCATACTTAGTACGTGGGTGATATTTCTAGAAGAACCAAAGCATATGAAGCTACAGGGTATGTCCATAAACATGCCATGCTTGAGTGTTCTCTGCTATCAACAATGGAGTGGGTAATTTTAAATGTACAAGCAGGCAATGAAAAGCTTTTCTCTTTCCTTATTCTAGCTCTTATTCTGGAGGTCCAGTATTATATGGAACATATTGGAATCTGCATAAATTCTTCATTTCGAGAAACAAAAACTGTTGAGATAGCAATGCAAAAAGCTTCTCATTGAGTTCATGTAACATTAAAAGTCAATGGGAAGAAAATCTATTTGAAGTTTAAATTATTTTCTAATAACTGAAATTCATCTTGAAACACTTGGTACTGGTGTAACCAGTGGCAACAGTTGAAAGTAATTCAGGTAGGAGCTGAATGGAACAAGCACAAAGGCTGGTTTATCTATTTTACAGGCTTTCTGCTCCTTTCACTCAGGAGCATCACCATTGTTATAATGGATGGGAAAAGCAGGCTCTTCAGTGGTTCCTTTGCTGGCAGGTCCTGCATCTCAAGCTTCAGTAAGAAGTTTGCTTCTGTAATGGCAAAGAATCATTGTGGCCAAAATAGGCCTTTATTTGCAGTTTTGGGTGTGAGGGCTCAGCTTGAACTCTCAGATTCTATTCCTGGTAGGTATTTATTCTAGTAAACAACAAAGAACATGAACTGCTCTGGTCTACCTTACGTATAATCCTGCTAATTTCTCTAGGTAGCAAAAAGCATTTTTATAGTTTTTTTTTTAAGTTTCAATTTATATTGACAAGTGTTAGTGTATCTATTTTGGTTTAACTTTGGTGGGGTTTTAAACAAATTACATCTCAGTGTGGCCGCAGAGGCCACGAGTACACAAGGTATGCATGTTAGTTCCTTCTGAGAATTGGATTTTTGTATTATCTCACACTTTATAAATCATTTGCTTTAGCCTCAGAATACTTGCAGGAACCGCACAGGCTAGAGAGAAAAATACTGCTCCCCTTTCTGTCCCTGCAGAGGTTATCTGGCTCAGCTCTTGTAATCTGAGATGCTTTATCAACTGCAAGCAAGGGCTTGACAATAAAGGTTATCTTTTCAGAGGGGTGGAAGCATCCTGAATTTGGAAGTCAGTTACTGTCAGAATTGAGACTGCTGGAGAAGAAACAATGAGATTGTGTGAGGGTGCTATGGTGCCACAGATAACTGCCTTCAGAGTTTTAGTAAGCATAGGTATATAGCTGTGGTTAATAAATTCATGTATTTGGCTGGGAGGAGCTGATGCATCCAGATTACAAGCTAGCCATGGAACACCAGCAAAGGAGCTATGCTGTACTAGTGATATAAAATACTTTGGGAATGGGACATCAAGAGTAGCTCTGTGGTTGTCTTTGCCACAAGGGCACATTGCTGACTCACAGTCAGTGTCTACCCGGACCCCAGGTACTTTTCTGATAATGTTTCCCTTTATGTAGCTAGGATTAAAAATGGGTTGCCCTTTCCAGAATTAAATTCAGGTGCAAATAATGGCAAAACTGAAAGAATCACTTTCTACAGAGAAATCAAAGATGACTTTTTTCCTTAGTGTAATGGAAATATTGATTAGTAAAGCTGCTCCTGCAATTTTCTTGCTATGTTTCTGCTGGTGCTATTGCAAAATCACTTCAGAATACTGTTGTTTTAAAATCCAGAGAGCTGCTTGACAGGACTTTATCAAAGTGCACATGCAAGTGAATTAGGAATGCTGGGCCCAGCCTGTTGTTCAGACATCACTGACAAGAGTTACCACAGCATCTGCCAAGTTAGGATCCTGCTGCTGATTTAATGTCAGTCTTCAAAGAAAAAAGGGACTGGATTGTAGTGCCTTGCAAAAAAAAGAGATAAACTATTATTTTTTAAATAGTTAACTAATGTTGACAGCTACCAGAGGAAATATGAGAACGAAACATAGCCCTTTCCTGCCCATGCACAAATGAACAAGGAAACCAGCTACCAGCCAGGTGTAGGTGGTGGTGGAAGAAAGGCCAGTTATTTCCCAGTATTGCCAATGGCTGACATGGGGTCATTTACCACATCTAATTACACTATTTTCATTTATTTATTTTTTCCCTAACAGCATATTTTCTGTTTCCTCTCATGTGGAAAGTGACTAATTGTACAAATTAAATGAAAATATATCCCGTGTTTAATTGCACAAAGCTCTTTGAATAATAGAATAGATGTGATATTTTACAGACTTGATGTTTCTGCTGGAAAAAGCTAAAATCCAGAGTCATCATTGGCAGTTTTAGACAATGAAGAGCAGGAGTGAAAATGAAATGTAATTTTTAATTATTTTCTGTAGGTTCATACATTTGCATGCGTCGCAGTAATGCTTTGTGTCTCCACAGCACTTCATTCTATTAATTCTATTAATTTCCAAAATAAAGATTGCAGGCAATAGTGAGAACTTCATCCTCATTCTCCATCTTGCAGAGCGCAAGTCTGGTTTTGTTCTTTGCTTGATCCAGATCAGGAAATTTCAGTGGCCTAAACATGAGACTGTAGATTAATCTGAGGTGAGTTTCCCCTCAAAGTGCCTTGTTAGAGCTGTTCTGCTTTGTTTAAATGCAATTATTTACATGACGAATACCAGATATATAGTGGAGCTGGGGCTTGAACCACTGTCTCTGGATGCCCCAGCAGAAGGGGTGATCTCTCTCCTGTCCTGTGGGTATTCTTTACTCCTGGAAAGCAGACCAGCTCAATATAAATAAGAGGCAGGCAACAGAGCAACATACAGAACATAATCTCTGGGATGGAATGTATGGCTAGCAGCTCTTCAGCCAGTGCCTGCAAGCTAGTAGTGAGCATGGGCCCTGCTCTTCACAGCTCTGCAATACATGCTCAACATGTGCCCAGGGAGTCTGGCAGACCACCTAGCAGCAAATTCAGTGCAACTGTATGTGTTTGCATATGGTTATAACCAGAAAGCTTTACAATTAGAGGTAAACAGCATCAAGGATGAAGTGTTTGACTACAAAATTGGAAATGGTTATGAAAAGGTAGGACATAAAAACCACTATTGGCATTTATCTTTTGCTGTAGTCATCACTAAAAGCCACTCAGCACTTGCTTTTGAGGATAGTTCAGCGTTTGCTATCAGGGTGTTTCTTTTTGTTATAGTCACTTCTTTATATTCAGTACAAATAAATCTTCAAGGTGTAGACTGCCACTCTGAGTATTTCTCTTTGTTAAATGTGAATGTAGTGCTCTGCTGTGGTTCCTTTTCATTTTTTTCTTTCCTGCTGTGATGCTTAGAGATGTTTTGTGCTGCCAGTGTGTCTGTACCAATGAAGTGGTACCTCCTTGAGGATGCTGCTGAGCCACGTCAGGCTCCTGAAGGAGAATGTGTTTGGGGGGAAGGTTTTCCACACTTTGGCAGTGCTGCTTGTAGCTACCAGCTGCTTTACTATGCAACTAAACTTCATTAATTGTGTTTTAAGTAATAGCTAGCATATAGGCTAGTGTGAATGACCTGTGAATACTGCAGTGGTCCCTGGCTCTTTGCAGAAACAAGGTGTTGCATCACTTCCAACACTTGTTTGCGTTTGGCCAAAAGGATGGATGTTCGTATTGCACTGGATTAACTTCTGTGACTCTATGATATTTTATTTGAAGTAATACCCCTAATTTTCTCCTTATCAGCCAGACACAGAGGCTGTATTGGCATTGCACAGTGCTGTTTGCATGTGGGGCTGACATAAGTAAGATAAAGAAAAGTGTAGGTTGGGCCAAATCTGTATTCCTTTCCATCATAAAACACGACATGTTCTTACAACAGTCATTCTTCTTAAACATTTTAGCTCTACATCTTCAGTTACATGGGATCTAATAGTGTTTCTTTAGCTGAGTTTAAGCCTGTTACAATATTTTGATGCTGTGAATGGGAAAAGTGATTTATTACAGTGCATTACTTCTCCAATACTTCATAACGGAGCAATCAATTTTTAGATATGCACTTTGCAGAAAGAATGAAACACTGATACTATGAAAAATATCACAAGAGCTTTTATCTCTGCTGAAAAATGGTGACAAAAATGCTTTCAGTGGGACCTGGACCAAACTGTTTTATCTAAACAGATGCTGAGCATGACCTATGAGCTTCTTGCGCTGTTGCGTTGAGTCAAAAGCTGTTAGCAATGTTTATTCAAGTGTAGGCAAAGCCATAAGAGTTCTGCACCATAGCAGATGTAACAATGTCTGAATCTGCTGAAGCTGTCTGTTATGGTATAAATAGCACTAGTAGTGCACAAGCAATGGCCGGTGTTGAAACCCAGATCTTCACAGTTGCTGAGTCAGAAATTCTCCTGGATGTTTTATTGTGAGATTTTGAGCAACAGTTTTAGTGTGTTAGGAACAGAGAAGGAATAGATCCAATTTTTCCATGAATGAAATAAAACTTATTGGGGTATATTACTGTATTTATGGACAACTGCAGTGTGCTTCATATGAAAGTGAAAATTCTGCATTTTATGAATGATAGTTGAATTATTTCCATTGACCTTATAGTAATGCAATATTGCAATGTATATCAACCTAGATAAAGATGTAGAATAGACCCAGCATTTGAGTCAGAAAAACTGAAGAGCCAAGGCTTGAAGTTACAAAACCGACATCTCCTTATTTGCTCAGGGCAGAAATGAGCTGAAAATTTCCTCTATCACTTTTACCATAGAAACTTGGAATCTTTTGGCTGAAATGAAAATACCAAAGGAGGGGAAAAGAAGTCAATTAAATTAGTCATTGTAGCTCTGCTGCTCACATGAGCTGTGGTAGGTATTTAAAACATGCTTGTAAGTTGCCTGTTGAAGAAAGAAGAATGGCTATTGCTTCACTCCACCTGCTTAATGATAGTTTGATGAAAGATAACAAATACAAGATTAGGGTTGCTAAAGGTGAAGGATGTCTGAGTCCTTCACCAGTGGGGCAGAGCTCAAGGTCTGAAAGGAGCACTTAATCCCTAACTCCCTATAAATTCTCTCATTCAGAGACAGGAAGAAGAAAGTAACAGACTGAACCTTGTCTTGAGCACTGTTTCAAAGTTGTCTCCTCAAACTTCAACAGGTCAAAATACACAACAGAGTGATATTTTTGTGTCCAACTTGTCCAATACAATTTCTGTTGATTTTTATATTCATCAAATGGTGAGTATTCCTCCAGTTAATTAAAGGAAGTGCAGTGTACAGATTGAGTGAAAAATATTGCCTGTGCATACTTTCCAGTAAGAAAAAAGCAGCAATTTTTTTGGTGAGCAGTGCACAATGAGTGGATCTTGTGAAGTGGCAACATGCTTGATTCTGAAGCTGGAATTTCAGCTCTACCTGTTCACAGCTTCTCAGTACCTCTATGTACATGCAGCATTTTGCTTAGTATTTGCTGCTTAATACCTAGTGAGAATCACACTGAATTGGTTTGAATCCTGTGATTTATTTTCTTTTCCTGCTTAGCATAAGGCAATAAACAGAACTGCCCTGTGCTGTTGCTTTATTGTGTCGGAGGGATGAGGGAGCAGCAAATGTTTATTGTCCGTTCTCTTGGGAAGGGTTTCAAACAAAAGGAAAAGTCGTCTCTGTCACCTTCCCTGAAATGCTCTCTTTTCTGCCCAGCTGTTTGCTATTGGAGGAACTGGTTTTGTCCCTTCTGCACGTTTTCCTGTGACCCTCCCAGTTAACGGGATGCTGAGGTTTAGCAGCAGTAGAGCTATTTGACAGTGATTGTCAAAGCTGTGGCTTATAATGGGTACAAGAAGGCACTAGTGAAGGCTTTCCTTAAAGCCTCTGTCCCCATGAATGTTTTGGTTCTGCTCAGTGTGTGAATTTCTCTGTTGTTGCCTCTTTAAAGCACAGTTTTAAGCTAGGTCTTTGATTTGTGACTTTACAGAGTGTGCAACAAAAATATCTTGCAATTACTTTATCTTATGATAATTTTGAAGGAGTGTGAATAGCTTTGGTGTGCTTAACCCAGCAGGTGTTCTTCAGCTGCTCTGGAGAACATCAACCGCATCACCTGGAGTCGTGAATGTTTCTATGCATTCATTTTGAACAGTCTTACAGTAAATACCTGCTGGTTATCACCTCCTTTTGGCCTTTTTGAAGAAAAAAATGCTCAAGAATATTTCTTAGAACTGACTTGAAATTTACTACTGCAGTGTTTGTTTTTCTGCCCTCCTTGTGTGGCTGAGGATGAGTTTTCTATGCACCTATGCTGACTGCTAAACTGTGATTATCCTAACACATTCTCATTTACGGTCATTTTTGAACAGTTCGCTGGTTCATTAGTGTTATTCACCAGAGAGAGGCAGCAAATAACACAGTCCATGCACTTTCAGATACTTGGGAATCAAGTGTAATCCAAAGTGTTTCCTGAAGAGTCATCACCTGCCTCTAATACAATTGCCAGCAAAGCAAAGCCATAATGTCAACACCAACTTTTCTTGGTCTGGGAGCAGCAATAATGAGTAATGTAATCCAGGCATCTTCCTTACAGCCATTGGATCTAACTCTCCCCCATTGACCACTATTTCGTCTTCCATGTTTATGTATGCAGCTAGAAAGCTTATTTGTCTCCTATGGGCTGGTCATCACTGTGATACCCCACATATAGCAGGCCAGTGGAAGGGATGTTTTTAAAAGCAGCAATAATACAGTGTAGTTCTTACGGCTTGGATACAGAGATCAGAAGAGAATAACTAAATGGACAGAAGTCTGATTGCTCATTAACACTTGTGTTTGAATCCATCCTTAGATTAAACAGCTAAATATTTTTCCATTTCCCATTTTGACACAGGCATTTTTCTTGAATGGCTACCGAAAACGCTTCTCCCTTCTAAACATTCAGTCATTAGCAGTTCATATTTTAAAATGCTATTTATTATGAGTGGAAATATGCAAAATTTCCTTAAAAGCTGACTTGCAAATGTTCATACAAGGATAAATGAATGTTGATTGAATAAGCCCTTCAGAAGCAAGCTGCTTTAGAAACACTCCATCAGTTTTCCCCATTACCACATTTAAAAAAAGCTTTAAAATAACTGTTGGAAGTCACTGAGTGCTGATAACTCTGCTTTATGAACATGGGCTAATGGAGTAAAGTGATAATTATTTAGCTGCTGCTGCATTTTAATTCAATTGTGCCATGGTTATTACAGTCCAGTGTGACCTTTGCCTTTTGATTTTCAACAGGCAAATGGAACCTGCTTGGTAGTTTCAGGTAAAGGCCCTTGCAGAACCTCGCTGGATCAGAGGAAGGAAGGCAGAAGGCTGTAGATGCTTCTATGATATGGATGCTGGATGCGCAGCTGAGTCAAGGCCATTTGGCCACCAATGACTCTCTATGTACTTTATAAGATCGTACTGTTAGAACAGTCTCTACATTTAGAAGAACCATGTTAAGGACTATTATACTTCAATGAAATCACTGCATTAGTTGGCTAGCTCTAAATAACAGTGCTTAAGAACTCTCATAGTTATGTAAAGCATAATCTTAATGAAATTTAGAGTTTTGCATATTTCATGTCACATACTGCCATGATCTCTGCTGTATGCTGTGGCTTTGTTTGCAACTGTGATAGAAAACTGTCTCTGAGAACAGGGTTAGGGTTAGGGTTAGGGTGTAGATCTTTTTATTTCTTGGTTCTCTTTGTAGTTGCTATTCTGAAAGAATTTTTATCTAGTTTCAGTAGAGGTTTTACAGCAAGGGAAGCACATTGGAAGACCTGTGTCCTCCAGTGGTAAACTCGTTAGCTAACTATGCAATTGCCCATCGCAGCTGCAAGCCTGCGTAGTTAATTCCTTCAGAAACACTGATGCATCACGAACATGTGCATTTCAAGAGCTGAGGTCTGCTGCCTCATCTCGTCAATGGAAAGGGTTTTATGAATCAATATCATGCTGAATTTTAAGAGCACTTTGACAAGCAGCTAGTTTTTTACTTGTGCGCATAAAATTAGTGGCTTCTACAAATACAAAGTTTTTTTTTTCCTTTTGGTAGCAATAGAAGGGAAAATTTAAGGGAGAAATAAGCATTTTGCAAGTGAAGATCACTGAGAAAGGGGAAGTCAAGAAAAACATGACAGCTTCTAACAAAGACTGCAAGTGGTATTCTGCAGTAATGCCTTGCTGCTGTACGTGAATACATTTTACATATCTTGGCCAAGGTTTTCTCAACACCATCCTGAGCACCGTGTCACCCTACTGACAAGTTTGTAGAGGTTTTGCTCATGCAGTGGCTCAACCTCATCAATGCTGTGTGCAAAGCACCTGCTGAGCTGGCATCTCCTTGGGCCACATACAAAAAGCATAATCTGCCATTGGTGATTTAAAGAGCACCATGGGGTCATCCTCACCCCTTCATGTCTGTGTGTGTGTGGGCCACTTGTGTGGCCTGAAGCACTTGCAAAGTTTCGCAAGCTCTAATTGCTGAGGCTCCTTGCCCACAGCCCCCCCATGAGCCTGAGGCTCCTTGCCCACAGCCCCCCCATGAGCCTAAGGCTCCTGTGTGACTGTTGCCAGCTGGACCGCTCTGAGCTACTTTCCACCTGCCGACAGTGCCAACTGGCACAGGACTGGTCTTGGAGCATCCCTGGACCTGATCATCCTTGCTTTGAAGTAATGATGCTTTTTACCACTGACTTCAGCCAGCTGGGAATGAAGCCCTGTTCTGATTTGCATTTAATCAAGGGTATTCTTCTCCTTTCCTTTTTCAGCTTTGCATTGCAGCTTGTTTTTCTTTTTCATGGATATTAAAAATATGCAATAAAAGGGTCTGTTAGTGTTGAACACTCTTAAAATCAGAGCTTTGTTGTTCCCTGGAAGCAATTTCTGAACTTTCTCTGCCTGATGGTGCCAGTAGATTTTCCAGAGCCAATAATCACAAAATGTCAGTGTAGCTAAATGGGGACAATAAATTTTCAAACAGTTCCATAACATGATTTTACCAGACATTAAAAAGGTCAGGCATGAACTGTAAATAAATTTCCATCTTGCAGCTATATGCCTTTTCAGCTAGAGAGTAAATTATCATTGAGATAAGCAGTCAAGCATTTATTCCTCTGTTTTGCAATGGCCCTATATTTGCTAGTTGGATAGCTGGCCTCTAGGTAGCTGGCAAAGATGGGAAGGCACTGTCAAAGTAAGAGAATTCCTCTGCTGTAGAAAAGAGTGTGAATAAAAGAAAATCCTGGGTCAAATGTAGGTTATATACTTAGGTATCCCCTTTCTGTGACTTTCTGGAGCTTTCTGGAACCATGTGAGTAGATGTCAAAAAAAAGGTCTAAGCAAAGGGATGAGGAACAAAGCAAACCCTTCCTCCCCTTTCTTGTTGGTGCCATGGTGAACACACACTCTGGCTTCTGCTTTGGAAGACTTCTGGATTTGTGCCTATGGCCCTCCCAGGAGGAGGATGCACAGTGCCAGTGCAGGAAGTAGAGGAAAGGTGCACAATCTGTCTGTCGTGTCCAGGAAGAGACATGGCAGAGGGATGCCCACATCCCACCTCCCCACTGAGACCAAAGGATCTCACTATGTCTGCAGGTCACTTCAAGTGCAGGACCTGGCTTTTACTTGACTCTTCTGTGCTCTCTTAGCATTTGCAAGAACGAATCATTCACTTAGAAGATCCCAGAGATGTCCAGTCCTCCACATATTCAATAGCTGCTTGGGAAACTGGGTAGGATTTGCCCCCTGTAGTAGGGATTTAAACAGATACAGTTTGTCCTCTTAGAGCTGGGGCTGGTGAGAGCATGCTTTGAACAAGTCCGCAGATTGCTGGGTCTAGCTGGAAAGCTGGTCTTGTACCAACAGCTTCCTTGCACCCAGTGGAGACCTGGATCTTCACCTGCCTTTTGCTAAGGACTCTTTTGTCCCAGTGCTGGTCAGGTTTGCTTGGTGGGAAACTGGCTGAACTTCTTGTTCCTGCACTCTGAGAGTATTCAGCTGGTGGCTGTCCTTGGTCTGCATTACTGTCACATGAGTCTCAACTTATATTTCAATAGCAAGTGAAAAAACTGAATCAATGATTTGCCATTAGGATTCAGACCAGAGTCTGATTCCTTCTCTTAAAAAATAATGGGCCACCAGCTGTATGTATTTCACCTCTGTTTTTAAGTATCACTGGGAGACTTGACAGTTTGCCAGTGAGATGCTAGGAGGAGGGGAAGTGAATTAACTCCAGAACATTGCCTGCCACCAGGGTGAGCTCCATGCATGGTAAATCAGTATGGAAATCTGAGCATTTGTTATCATGCCAAGGGGGAAAAGACACACTTCTGTGTGGACAGGTCTGATCTCATGTTCACTGTAAACCTCTTCATACCACATGTACTGATTTGAGTAGCACTTCTTATTAACAACTGTATTCAAGTGTTGTGTATCCTTGGAGCTGTGGGACTGTAATTTTGTGTAGTGCAATCTTTTCTACTTATGAAGTCCAGAAAAGGTAGAGATCTTCCTGCCCTTTAGCAAAACCTCTACTACGTTGAAGCTTCTATCTAAGTTAATGTACAGGGAAAAGGGATACTCCACAAGCATAATTTCCCGTAGGATTTAAATGACCTTTATGAGGAAGAAGGATCAGTGAAGGAGAGGTCTTGGAGGAGCAAGATGTTTCTGCCACTACCAGCTGCTCTCCTGGTGATCAGTAGTGTATGGCAGGGAGCGATTTTTAAGAGGCTAAAGGAAGAAGTGAATAAAAGAGGAAGTTTAGATGAGTAAGGAAATGAAAAATATAGTCATAGAAAGTCGTGGGAAGGCAAGGGAGAGGCAGGAAGAAATGAAAAGGCAGACTGGTTTGAAAATTGAAGGAAGGGACAGAGCGACTGTGGGAGACATCGGTAATGAAAGAAATCCATCCCAAAACAGCAGGGCCTATACATGTCAGCTGGCTCTGCCACTGTAGGTGGCAGTGGAGAATCCTGGAAGGTTAGTGTTGAGAATCCTTGCAACCCAGGCTGGCTCTTCTGGGGAAACAGGGATTGGCGGCATATGTGGAACAACGAGTTTGTCATTGCAGACTTAGCTGTGAATTGTTCAGCTTATCAAGGTGACCTGTTATCAGCATCCTGTGGAACAGGGAGGAAAAGATGTAGAAAGGCAATTATTTTCCATGTATGACAGAGTTTCTGCATGCCCCACAGGCGCTCCTGCTGAGGCCACCTGAAGATTTACACTGTGGTTATAACAAATCAGATTTTTCTGCATCCTTCCACATGCAGTAAAAAAACATTGTGTGTAATAGCCTAACAAATATAAAACACTATATTGTGGATGTGCTCTAAGTGTCCATTAAAACATATGATGTTGATCTGTTGCCCCAGTTTGTTGTGCAGAGCATTTCTTCACCTTGTAGGTGGAAGAATGTACCAAGACTGGCTTTTCCAAAGGAAGAGTTCTTGATATCTATCTATCTATCTATCTATCTATCTATCTATAAAAGGAGATGAAGGCAGCAAACCTAACAGGCAGCTTGTCTTTGATGTGAATATATTTGCTTTGGTGGAGTAAAAAGTTGAGCTACAGGAATAAAAGCTTTCCCAAACATTTGTGTGGGGCACATAGTTGAAAGGAGACAAGAAAACTGATAAAGCAGAAGGTTTCTCAGAACTGGTGGCCTAATCAGAGGAAGAAAAAGTAGTTTTTCAACATTTCATTGGCCAAAATAACAGTAACTTGTTATTTGATTAACTGATTAATCACCATGTTTGCATGGGATAAAATAGCCCACAGCCTGTGACACAGGACAGGAAGGTGATGTTTTGATGATGCTAGAGCTGATTTTGTCCAGAAACCACAGGTGACATTCACACATGACATTCACCATGGACCAACCAATGTGGTTCAGCATAAGGGCCAGGGTCTGGCTGTGCTGGTGCATAGGGGCATGCTGCTCTTGCTGCTTTGTTTGACCTGGGCTTTGTGCCAAGTTAGCTCTGGCACAGGGCTGGAGTTGTTCCTCTCCCAGGGTGTCTGTTTCAACCATATGAGCTCCTGCTGGGCTGGTGATCATCAGGTCTGGGGAGCAGACCACCAAGCCAATCTGCGGGCCAAGCTCTGTGAAGCCAGGAGCTGCAACAGCAATGGAGAAGTCCATCGAAGGTGGTGTTCAAACTGCTGTTTGGAAACAAGCTGTAATTTTAATAGCAGATTCCTCTGAGTCAGGCCAAACCACCTCTGACACTTCCCAGAAATCTGTCTTAGAAAACTGATTCAGTGCCTATTAACTCAGCCCTTCCATCAGGTGTGTTTGTACATGAACACCAGCCCTGATGTACAGTGGGGATGAGAGCTTGGCTCACATCCTACCCAAGTCCTGTAGCTGGCAAATCACTGTGCATAAATAGTTTTTCCAAAGACAACCACCTCCCTCTGTAGGGAAGATTTATTTCTGGAAAATGTTTCAAAGTGTGATTATATAGCATCGGACATAAATTGCCCACATGGAGTAACTGGACAGTTGGATGATCAATTAATGCTGGCTGCTTTCCATGCTATTGTTTCAGAGGTATCAGGTAATGGATGGCTCACATGTTCTAAGCATTATATTATTTATATAACACTTAGATAATAATTTAGTTTACGCCTAGGAAAATATGTCTTGTCCGTGAAGCAGAGAATTACTGGCTGTGTAGCTTAGAGATGGCTCTAAACCATTTCAGTCAAGCATAATAAATTAGGATACAGTGAAAGTTTATTTTCTTCACCATTGCTGTTATTTGATTCAGCTACTGCAGAGCTCTGTGTGAAATCTCATTGCCTGTACAAATATTACAACAGAAATTTTAGAGCAAGGCGCATCAGAAACAGTAGAGGTACTGCTTTAGGAAGGCTTCATGTAATATTTGCTTACATTGTTTCAGAGAAACAGAAGCTTCATACCACTTTTTGCTCAGATAACCCAAATTTTACATTTTTAAGCTATTACTATCAACCAAATGCTCCAAAGAGGGACTTCTCCCTAAAAGAGAGGACTTGAAACACCACCCAAAGCTTGACCACATTTGAAGTTGATGTTGAAATTCTGCTGAGTTACAGAACAGCATGATTTTTCCTCAGATGTTTCTGTTCTTTACTGAAGCATATGGCTACACTTAAAGCAATAGAATTACTATTGCCTAAGAATTTGCCACCCACTGGGATGTTTACTTCACCTTGCCTATGATTTTTTTGGATGTGTTTGATTATGGGACTGTAACAGAAGAGTCTTTAGATTAACAGCTTTCAAGAAAAGTTGACCACCCTGAGTTTCCTGTTGTTTATTTTTTCTTTGATTAAGAACCTGTTCTGTATAAGGGTAGCAATTAAAAAAGCCTCTTCTTTTAAGTAATGGATCAAATTGTCCATGGTTTTGTCACAGTCTTCTTTATTACAATGCATAACCTTTACTTTTACAAGCGGCACATCAAGTCATAGCCATTTCTTATTCTAAAACACCTAACCACCCCCAAAGCTACACTATTTCATCCCTCTGTATTACCTGCAGCATGTAGTAGAGGGGGCTGTTATACTTCTTAATGAATTGTGTTATCCATGGGGGATGTTAAAAAGGTAATGGAAAGTTAATGTGATATTTGCTTCTTTTTTTATATACTCATTAAAATGATTTATAACTGTGATGCTTATCTAAAACTACAATTAGAATATTAGATTAAGTGTTTACTTTTGATGTGGTACATGTAATTTTGTAAGAATACAATTTCAGCAGGGTGTATAGGGAATTGAGAGAACAACTCAAGTAATTTCTCAATTAATTACTGTTCTCATTTGCTTCAGCCCCTCTCTGAAAATGTCTCTTAATTAGAAGGGGTAGGTACAGCATTGCACTGCCATGTACTGTCTTACAAAGTTGAAATGGTGCTGTTTCCATAGGAAATATCATCTATCAAGTGTTTCAAATGCAGACCAGTGGCTAGAAACCAGGTCAAGCTATGGCAAATCTGTGTTCCCAAGAGGGCTGTTTGTGGCTGGTGTGAAACGAGCTGATGGGCATAGCTCAGGCCCCCAGCAGGGAGATGTCTGTCCTGCAGGCAGCGAGCTAGTACAGGCTGGGAACCTGCTAACACCCCCCAGACCTCCTGGGCCACAGGATACCTAGCCCTGTGGGCACCGCTGAGCAGGGGTGTTTTCAGTGGTAGAAAATCACCGTCTTTCCAAGCTTGACAGCTTTTTTCCACTTCTGGACCCCATGTGCTGGGTTCAGCAAGTCAGTGAATCACGAGTGGGACTGGGTAGTGGTGCATGAGATACTAAGTTGGGGATTTAAGGGGACAGTGTGGCAGTTCCCTACAAGCATGTCAAAGACTGAGAGGTATGGAGCGGGTTAGGAGGTGCTGAGGGAGCAGCACACAAAAATTGAGACGTCTCTCTATCCTTCCTGCGAGTCCAGCTCTTTGGCAGACGACAAGCCAGGGCTGTTCTTTCCAGTAGCTTTCAGAAAGTATCACACAGGGTATCATTTTACACAAGCTTTGGATAAGGTCATGTTATCTGCTCCCACAAGTGGGACGGAAGAGAAAGTACCATGCAGATCCTTAGGAAAACACCTAAGCTGAATTCACAGAGGAAAAAACCTAACAAATAATAATACATGGTGGTCATAAGAACTTTTGTAGTCAGCTTGATCTGCCTTCACCTGCTTCTAAAGCAGCAGCCTTGGCCCATGTGCAGCCCTTGTCAGGCCCAACTAGTCTCCAAGCCAGTGGAGCCCGTAATCCCCAGCACCCTCCTCTGTTCCTCTGGCTCCTGCTCAGCCCTCAGCCTTGGTCCCAGCCAACACATGGGACCAAGCCACATCAAAAGCTTTGTAGACAGAAGTGGAAATAGCTCCTAAGCAGGCAGAAGCTGTGCCCTACTTCTGGGTGGTTTTGAGGCCATTCATGGAGTTGTCCTGCCGTCTCTGCATGTGCACAGAAATGACCAAATTCTGTGGCTTATTCCTCAGGAAAACCAAAATCAGATGTGGAGAGTGTGTAATTTCCAGCATATCTTCTACCCACACAGCCCAGGAACTGCTGAGTGCCTTTGGTCAGTGTGAGAAGCTGTGCAACAAACTGGATCTTTGATGGATGGGCTGGAATCCCTATGGACAGCAAGAAAAAAATAACAAAACTGGCTGACTGTTTGAATGACATTTCCAAAGCTGCTAATCCAGCCCCTGTACTGTAAAAAGCTTATTCTGTGTATGACAATAGGAGCAGCTGGGCATGCACCCTGCTGTAAAAGCTGAGTGCAGCAGACAGTTTCTGTCCTGTAGCCCTACAGACTCGTAGCAATAACAAGACATGTGCAGGTCTGGGAGATGCAGCCAAGTGATGTGAAACACAGGACGGTGGCAAAGGCTAGGTTATTTATTTCCTCAGCATTTTCTGGGAAGGTGAAGGTAGATAAAGAGAACTGCAATATGGAAAGAAAACTGTGGGAGACAGGAGCTAGTTGTAGGGCTAGGAACAAAGTGGAGCTGAGATGAAGAGGCACTGAGGGAAGGATAAAGCAAACTCTGTACTAAAGGACTGAAGCAAATTCTCTGCATGTGTTTGCTTTAGCTCTTACTTCCTCCAGCAGCCCTCATCTATGCTGTGGTGGAGTAGGGGCTGCAGTGGTCCTGCGGGTAGAGGTTTGCTTTTCCTATAGCAAACATGGTACTACTTTAGGTGCCCTGCCACAGGGAGGGACACAAAGCAGCCTGATACCCAACTGACAGAACAGCAGCTACATCTATGAATGATTAATAATTATTGCCTTTGAAATTTATGCACTGTAATGCTGGTAGCTGCTCTTCTGCAGCAGGCAGGTAAGGAAAAACAGGCCATCTCCCAGTGTGGGTGCCAGGAAGTGTGCCCTGGTGATCATACTTTAGCTCTGTGCTGATAGAGGGCAGAAGGAATTCTTCACCAGCTAGAAGGATGCTACTTGACTTTCACCTGCTGGTTTCTAAGTAGTTATTTGAGGACTATGGGTGGCACCAGTGATGTTCAGAAACACAGCAAACGTATAAAACCACCTCTGAGTTAATGCTGGGAGGTTTGTCTTGGCAGTGATGAGGTATAATTAAGCCTCCATTCTCACAAGCCTTTAGCATCCTTTTAGCTTCTAACCTAGGATCAACTAAGATCAAGCATACTGTCAGCAACCTTTCCAAAGCTGACAGTAGCAAAAAGATAGCACTAATGTGCCTCATATATGGGTATAAGCAAGATGCCTTCGCCAGGGTGGGTTCAAACACAGCAGCAGCTCATAATCTTCACTGGTGTCATAGGGATGCTCAGTAGCACTGCCATCATTTGTGTCAGCATTTTCTTTATAAACTCCTTATTTTTATTCACTTCACTGACAAAATGCCAAATGCATATGCTGTCGCCTCTAAGATGAACAGAAAGATGTAAGGAACAGTGTTTTTCTGCTTCTGTTAACTGAAGAGAGGTGTTGATTTGGTGTCTAATAAGTGGATCAGATGCTGAAGCTCATGTCACTGGAGGTATTTGGAGTGTCTGAACTCTGAGTTAATCCCCACTGCCATACAGGAAAAATTGTGTTTGAAAGTTTGGAGGTGAGCAGACTCATGGGCATGAGCTAGGCCATGCTGAAAACACAAGCCAGCCATCAGGGCTGGTCATAGACATGCTATTTCTAAAGGTTTGATGCTTCTGTGTCTGGGAACTGATTCTTTATTGTGCTAATGTAATTTTGTGCTGCCTCTCTTGCATGAAGATGTGCTCATGTAGCCAGAATCTGCTTCTCTTCTTTCTGCTCTTCATTAATATCCCTTTCCCAAATATCCCATGCATACTGTAGCCCAAAATAAGGGCTTCTCCACTGCTTCTGAGCTCCCAGCAAGATGGACCAGAGCACAGCTAGGTTGGAGGGCACTTACTGTAGTTGTCTTCACTTCATTGGCTGAGTGGACCGGACCTTGCTGTGTCTTTCTCTTCCACCAGGGACTGAAAAAATGCATGCTGATCCCCAGTGAAGTGTGTTCCCACCCCATCCCATTCCCTAACTGGTAACAGCACTGGGCTTGATCTCTAGTTCACATCATATGCCTCTTTCTGGTGTCTTCCTCAGCAGCGTAAATGCCACAGCACCAGCTATGCATCCTCCTTCAAAGACTTCATGGAGCTTTTGGGGTTGCTATTAAATTTTCATTCCACACCTCCTCTGACCAAAAGTGGGTTTTGGTTTTGCTAAATACTGTTACTATGCAACGTAACAGCAAGCGGCTGGGTGTGATGCTGGGTGGAGTTTCTTGCAATGGCTTTAACTGTGATAAAAACCATGTGCTTAATGTTATTTTTAGACTAGTGTATGTTAAGAGGTCATGAAATTTTAATCTAAATACAGCTTTGTATAAATACAGGGCTCTCAAGAACTGAGATCAGTATGTCTTCCCAGGTTCAAACTTGCTTACACAACTGGAAAAAAGAGAGTTCAATGCAGAAATGAAGAGGTTCTTTCAGATTCCTTTGCTAGTTTGGTTTTTCTTCACATTAACACCTTTTTGGAAGGAAAATCATCGTGGTGACTGGTGGGTCTCATGGGCCAGGGAGCTGTGCTGCTGGGAGGTAAGGATAGCTGCAGTTCAGGCTGAGCCTTGCAGCTGGCCTCATCCATCCAGGGATCACTCTGTACTGGTGCTCATATTGCACTTCTGAGAAACCCCCTTATCTCTTTGCCTGCTTCTTGCAAGGAAAATGATAGGTATTGCATGCTTCTGCCCAAAGACTTTGCCTCTATTCCCCCTTTCACATGTGTGTGTGCACGTTGTGCAAGCACGCATTTGTTAACCCATTCACCCTTGAGCTTATGTTTGGCAGTTGCATCCCTCAAAGTCAAGCAGAACTCACATTTTTCTAGCACCTAGCAATCTGGTTGACCTTCCCTGAAACTTTGGAGTTAAGCTGAGGTTTCTTTAGCCCTAGTGAACCTTATGACCTAGACTTTGCACTTTGGATTCAAAAATCCTGTGCTAGGTGTGTAAGAACATGGAGATGGCTGAAGATATGATTTGAGCAGGGTCCCTGAGCAAACTCCTCTATTTTCTCTGCCTTTTCAGAAAGATAAAACCTCGAAGAATGACCCTGGAGGAATCAAAGTATCATCTTGGTTTATTTTTAAAAAAGCCATTTATTTTTATATATATATTTTTAACAGGGTTGTTGTTTTTCTTTTTAAACAGTTGTGTCATTAACACTTAACAGCTGCGAGGAGAGTTTTCAGACTGGAGTTATGCTCATTTCTAGCTGACCTATCCTGACTTCTCTGCAACTCTGTTGCTTGTTTCTCAGGACGAGTCTGCCCTCCTCTGTGAGGATCAAAGACAGCTGCTCTCATTGTTGCAGGTCTTTTGTCACTGAAGGAGGAAAATTCCCCAGTAATCCTGTTGGAGGCAGCAAACAACAAAGAAATGGCAAAAATGCAATGATGCCGTCTATCCAGAGGGAAAGCCAGAGCACATCAGTCACTGCGAAGCTATTTGTAAAATGCATACAGAAGCTCAAGGACATTCCTCAAGGTCTGTGGCAGCAGGAAGGTGACCTGGCACAGAAGATCACAAGTGTTTTAATCCGTGCTGTATTCACTGCCTGCCCAGCTTTGGCTGTATTTACAGTCCACAGCACATCTCCTGCATAATGGCTTTTGTCATTCCCACCACTTGGAGAGCCTAACTTAATAAAATCATCCCCATGGTTTCAGAAGGAGCTTGTTTGTTGGTTTGTTTGTTGTTTGGTTTGTTTTTTTTTTTTTTGTAGTATCCCATGCTGTTGTTACATGCCTGAGGGAAGGCATTTCAACTTGTCATTCACCATAAATGCAAAAAGAATATGTCTGTGGCACTAAGGGGACACTGCTCAAACTTAAAACTTAAAACCCTAACACAGCTCTATTCTCTAGGACTTCAGCATCCATGAAATCATACTGACAGAGATGTCAGCCCTCTTCATTTCGCACTTTGGCATTTTAGTGGCCTCTCAGGAGCACACAGGGGTGAAGGGGTACCGAACAAGTACATTAGTCTGAACTGCAGAGGAGAATTGAAGTAGACAACATGTTAGACAGATGATTGGTGCAAAATTATCTGCATTTTGGGGTGAATTTTACAGAAGTTGGTGGGGTTTACCAGTAAGAGGCAGTCAGGTACACAACACTCATCAGAGACTGGTCTGATCTCTGCCAATGGATTCGATTATTTTCTCCTCAAAGATCTGGATGGAAGGTCCATCACCAGGAAGGCCCTCATCACACAGCCATACAAGGCAAAATCCCAGTGTTGCTGGTGATAATGCAGTCTCTACAAGCACTGTTGAGGACATTCCAGGTGATGTACAGCAATATTTTTCACTAGAGACTATAAAACCAAATTTAGCCCTTCTTACATCACCTCATCCCAGAGGTGGTCCACTTGGTTTAAGTGAAGAGGAAAAGGAGTACTGTAATTCCAAT
Organism: Agapornis roseicollis; assembly: GCA_002631895.1. Classification (NCBI taxonomy): domain Eukaryota; kingdom Metazoa; phylum Chordata; class Aves; order Psittaciformes; family Psittacidae; genus Agapornis; species Agapornis roseicollis. Next base: position 44,250 of record NDXB01019263.1, read on the forward strand.
GAAGCATCTCTTTTTGCCAACAGCCACAGGATAAGAAGTAAATAAAGGCAGGATTTGAAACACTGCTGTTCTCTTTCCTTTTCCTGTCTGCTAGAAGGGAAATCTGTCTGTCTTTATTTCCTTCTCTTCCCTTGATCTTGGCTATTCACTGGGGATGGATTTTGACTGTTGCCTGTTTTCTACCAGGTCCTCCCCTCCCTGATGGCTGAGAGCGTGGTGCTGCTGGTACCAGCAGTCAAAGGGCTAACTGAAAAGGAACTGCAGTCAGACTTGTTGTCTCCATTGAAGCCCTACACATATAATGGTTTCTTTCAAATCCATCTTTAAATACACTAATCCAAATGGATGTCACCCCAGAAGAACAGATCCTGGACATGGTATACTTAATTTTGAGTTACCAAAACTCAAGTGAGAGGTCCTCAAGCAACCCAATTTCAGCTGCCCTTGCCCTGAGCAGAGAGTTGGACCTGATCACCTTTGCCGGGTCCTTTCCAGCCTAAATTTTCCTATGAGGGTTCAATCAGTCCAGTATGGGTCAGTTCAAGAAGCACCAGCAGACTTGCACAGACACTGATCTGGGCTTTGATAGCAAACAGCAGCAGAAGACTTCAGAGGTGATCTCAAAGTTGTGTTAGGAAATGATAACGCTGTACTAGCAAATCATAGGATATGATGCACATTTTTCCAAAGGCAAAAGTCTGCCACAGATGTTTGTGACCAGAACTGCACCAGGTCTAAAGCTAAAGCCCCAGGATCCTTCTCTGACTACTGCTTCTGCCCCTTCTGTTTTTCCTAACATCATTATCCAGGATTATAATTCCCAGCACAGCACAGTTTTTTTCTATTCTTAGGCCCTTCTAATTAAACAAAGAAAATGTCAAGTTCAGCAGATCAGCAGCTTGTACATCATGGATCTTGACAGTCTTGGCCTGGCAGGTACGACCACAGCTCCTTTATGACCAAGCACTGTTTCCTACAGACCTATACAGAGACCGCCAGCCAGCACACTTGGAGAATGAGCCTGGCTTGGCGCTCTGGCAGGCAGAGCCAGGAATAAGGACAAATCTGCTGAATCAAACATTGCTGATCTCACTGCAGTGAAAACAGGTCACTAATCACACATGGCCAGCATCCAAAAACGAGCCAGAAAAATTGAATATCTGCTGGCTGAAAACTGTTTTACTCGAATGCACAACAAGAAAGCAGTCTGCTTTAATTTGTTTAAAACAACCACCAGATTAATGACCAGGAGATGAAGACAGCAATCTCCCTCCCATTATTTTTTTAAGCAAGCAACTCATTTTTTGTTCCAGCCCATCCTTCGCTTCCGTTCTCACACATTAAAATAATGTGTAGTTCACACTTCTGTTTTTAACCTCAGTTACAACAAGCAGGATTGATTTCTAAAGAAAAAAAGTTGCATTAGCCTGTGTGTTTTCTTTTATAAGCTTCTGTCTAGTGAAATGGCTGAGCTAGTATTGCCAGAAATAGATCTTACTAGATAAAAATAACATCAAGGTTCTTTTTTTTTTTTTTTTTTATAAAAAAAAACCA
>NDXB01019263.1:45902-68332 GCA_002631895.1 Agapornis roseicollis
TTTTTTTTTTTTTTTTTATAAGACAAAACCATAAATTTCTTTTTAGATCATTCAGAGTTTTCTTTTTAAGCTGGCTGCCTGTCCTGACACCCTAAATAATTAAATGGCAGAGCACTCAGATTGCAGCAAGGCTGAGGCTTAGTGATGTGGAATAAGTGTACCCTGATGTTACACAATGTGTACGGTGGGAGGAGAAGGCCAATCAATATAAATGAATCCAATTTTCCTTTGGATAAATTCTCTCTCTCAGTCAGTAACTGGGGAGAATATGGAAGCTTTATAGAAACAAGATGAGATCTGCTCAAATTTTAGATCTTTCTCTAGTTGAGATCAGCTAAGGCACATTTCCTCTGCTGAGCATCATGACCTGGTAAGCAGGAGAGGTCTTCAGTCATGGACTGAGTGGTGACATGTCCATGTGAAAAGGGTTATTGAAAATGTTAATAACTGTTGTTAGGATGGCCAGAGGAGTTGGCCAGAAATAATTATGTGTATGCTTGAACAAAACACCCAAAAGAGGCTGGTTAAAAAATATATATGCAAGTCTGTGGGAAAATCGCTAGGATATGTGCTCTTGAATGTTCTTAAACTATGTTAAAAGAAGGATGATACTTGAGAATGGGGAATGCAAGAACTGAAGTGGCCAGGGCCGGCTCTGCCACCGCCGCGGGCAGCGGCCCGACATCAGCACAGCCCCAACCTGTGTTTCTCGCCTCGCTCCCCTCCCCCCCGCACCGCACAACGTGCACCAGACGCAAGTGTCCTGAGGAGTAGGCACCGCTGTTCCCGCACCCAGCGCTGGGCGCCCAAGCCTTGGGGTCCGCCCTGTCAACCGCTTCCACTCCTCGAAGTCCGCTCCTCCCCGTTCGTCCAATTCGCCACGTTGAACCGACAACTCTGCCCAACCAACCGCGTGCTGAAGCCCTGGGAAGAAGCTCACGCTCCGCCTCCACGACCCGCCCAGCTCCGGCCGAGAGGGGTGCCGGGGCATGGGGGGGAGGGGCACGAGCATCAACAGGAGGCCACAATGAGAGCACAGGGACCACAGAGCCAGCGCTGCGAGGGCTGACCTTACCACATCAGTCACTACAAATTCCCTCAGGTTAAAAGAAGCATATCTTACAATCTGATGTGGCTACACAAAGGCTTTCCTGTTAATTGCACAGAGCCAGCAGCAGAACAAGTGGTGATATTAAACTCAGACAGACTACCAGCAGCAATGGCACGTGTGATACAACCATACAGCACGCGGGTGGGATGAGGGGACCTGGAGGTGGGGGTGTTTTTTTAATGTTTCTTTTTAATACGTTGAAATTGCCCAGACTGGCCCAGGACGACATCTTAGACCTGACAGGGATGCTCAGCATGAAAACACCTCCCAGGGCTGTGGTGGGTACACGTGACGGAGCTGTCTCAGACAGGCAGCCCCATGGCACATGCCAGGACTGCTGCAACTCGGGAATAGCTCAAAGAAAGCGAGACCCGAGGTGACACAGGGGAGTTAAACAGAGGAGGAAGAGGATTCCTGTGTTTGCACACCAGTGGGCTGGTTGCTTGCACCTTATCTCGCACAGTAACCTCCCTGCTGCCAAGTACTATCACTTCTAGGGTAGAACAACAAAGTGCAGTGCACAACTGTCACAGACAGGAAACAAGTCCATGAACCCTCAGCATTGGCACTAGCAGCACACAGGTGGCTGTGACTCATGGGGAGAATGGCCACCAGCACAACGGGCAGCATTGAGACCTTGGTTTGAGATCACACCCAGTCTGACTTCAGCCTCCTCCTCAGCAAAATCCTTGCTGAAGGAAAACCCACCTGCTGATCCACAGGAACCTGCCTCAGAGGCCTGCAGCAGGTGCATTAGCCCAGTAGCACTGACCCCACACGCAGCTCATGAGCAGCAGCAGCAGCAATATCCTAGTGCCGGGGCAGGATGAGGCCATCCCCAGTCAGAACCAAGCAGGACCTGGAAGCTCACCCTGTATGCTCGCCCAAGGCACCAGGAGCTGCTTCTCTCCCAGTGCTTCCTCCATCACCCCACCTGCGGGAGCGGGTCCCGCTGGCCCTAACCCAGAGCTGAGAGCTACTCAATCACCAACACATCTTTATTGCCAGCCGTGGCTGCCCTGTCACCACGAGGTGTCAATCCCCATGCGCAGCACAGAAAGGGCCAGTGAAGTTAATGCTGTAAATGGTGACGCCAACGTGGTGAGGAGGGAAAGGGGGGCAGGAGGGGGAAAGGCAGCCCCAGGTACTGAACGCAGCCAGGGTCATGGGGCTGGGCCTGGAGCTGGAGCAGCAGCGATGGTCCTGAGGTAGATCGCAGGAGCCCTCCCGAGCCGGGATCCAGGCTTGGCAGGGAGAAAGGGCTGCTCAAGCCTTAGGCGAACGGAAGCTGCTGAAGGAGCCCAGAGAAGGCACGGTCCTCCGCTGCTCCTTCACAGCAGAAGGCAGGGCACATTGAGCGTGGAAACGTGGGGAGCGGTGTCCTCTTCTCTCCACAGCAGCTTCCAGGACAGGGCTCCATGGCAGGGGCTGCGCCTCCCGCTCGCTGCCATTCAGGCTGGAAGGAAAGGAGCGGTGTGAGCACCCGCCATGCAGCTGCCCTGCCGCGCCGGCTGCCCGCACAACCACCGGGCGCAGGAAGGTGAAATTACCCTGCTCGGCCTGTGCTGCTATGGGGCAGAGCAGCAGCACATCACCACCACCGGCCAAGAAGCTGGCGCTCTCTGCCAGAAAGGTAAGCCTGAGCTTCTGCCGGGGGCTTTCAGCAGGTGCCTTGTGTCTTCTGGAGCAGGGCTTGCGCTGGCAGCAAGTACAGAGGCAGTGCTGGGGATCGTGCTTAGCCTGAGAGGGTGGGGAGAGCCCCAGCCCAGGTTGCGGAGGGACGGCAGAGCTCTGCTGTTCCCATGAGTGACGCAGGAGGGATGGATCCTGCCTTGCTGAGGACACAGGGCAGCCTCGCCTGCCCTCCCTGAGGCGAGGGGGAGCAGGAGGGCTCAGAGCTGCCCTCTGGGCACAGGGGTGCAGCTGGGGCTCAGCACCAGGCCCTGGGGCTTCTGGTCTTGAAACTTCCTTGCTTCCATTTTTCCTTTGTGCTCCTACCTAAAAGCACGTCTGATTCCTCTTCCACCACCCCTGTGCGTGTCCCCTTTCCCTGAGCTCCCCTTTTGATTTTCCCCTCTTGGCTGAGGGAAGCCTCTTTTCTTCAGCTCACCAAGTCTTTATTTGTGCCAGTCCCTGCAGGGCAGGAAGCTGCACAGGAGCGACTACCGTGCGGCCTCGCGCGCAAGTCGCTGGCAGCAGCTTCCCACCGAACAGCAGCTGCCCCAGCTCGGCTCTGCTGCCTTTGGACACGTACAGGTGAGCAGTGCCCATCGCTGCCTGGCTCCTGTGCCGCGGCCAGGCCGTCTGCGGCCTCGGGGGGCTCCTCGAGGCAACTGTGGCCTCGGCACTGGCTTGGGCGTGATTTTGGCATCTGGCTCCCCTGCTCTGGACTGCCCCACCCCCAGCCCAGCCCCTTGGCACCCAGCCTCCCCCCTGGACAGTGCTGGTCCATCACCACCCCTCACACCACCACTCTCTCTGCAGCAGGGAGGAGCCCAGCCCCGTCACGACTGGCTCCTTCGCAAAGAAGAGGCGGCACGAGGCAGGCAGCAGCCTCAGTGCTCCAGCGGTGGAGAAGAAGAAGAAGCAGAAGAGACTTCTCTTGCCACAGAGGCCTCGGAGTCCCTGGAGGGGCCGGAGGCAGAAGGTCCCAGCCGTGACGGGGAGGCACTGGGCTCACAGGCCCTGGAGAGCTGGCTCATGTCATCGTTCCGTGCCCACCTGGACTGTGAGCCCACCTCTCCGCAAGGAGGGAAAAGAAGGGCAGGAGGACGAAGATGAGCAGCACCAGACAGCTGCATAGTCCTGTAAGCACCAGAGACTGCACATCAGTGTTCCAAAGGGCCATTGGGGCAGACAAGCCCCCAACTCTCCAGGGTGGAGGCACAGGGTCGTGCCTACGGTGTGAATGACTTTGACAGCTGGTGTAAAAATTTACCCCCAGCTCCTCCCTGCCCAGGACAGGCCCCAGTATGCCCAAGCCCCCTGCACCCTCATGACATTGTTAGTCCTGACAGTGTCTTCTGGGGCACGAGGTCTGCCTTGGAGGATGAGCCTCTGCCTCTTGCTCACCTTGCCTGTTTCTGCAGTGTCAGCAGATACCAGGCTGGAGCTCGGCGCAGGCACTGCCCTGTTGCCCAAATGCCTGCACATGACCATGGCGCTGGCACAGCACCAACAACCCAGCTGGAGTCCACTGTGGTGGAACAGCTGCTTGTGGACTCCTGGGACAAAGCTTATGGCAAACAAGGTAATTAATGCCTTCTTGCCTGTGTGGGTGAGCAGCAGCACAGCTCCCCTGCCTTGATCCCTGCCAGGGCCTGAGCTAGAGCCAGGCTGCTGCACCCAGGTGGGTCCTGGAGTGAGGGGCTCCAACCCTGGCCCTGTGCTGGCGGGAGCCGTGAAGCGCAGCCCAGGGCTCCGTGCTGACAACGCTGCTTTGCTGTCTTGACCTGGAATGGCGGCGTCTCGGCTGTCAGTTGGGATGCCATTCAGTCTGCAGCCTCACCCCTCAGGAGGACCGCTCATAGATGAGTGGATGAGGAGTCTGACAGAGGGAAGGTGGGTGCTGGCCCCATCCCTGGCTGGACTGGTGGGAAGAACCTTGGGCCACCGTGTGCTGACCCCAAGAGCCTTCCTGTTTCTGCACAGGTGAAGAAGGTTAAAAAGCAGAGGAGGCAGCAGGGACACCACAATCTCTTCCAGTGGCTGCACCGCCAGCACAACTTCTGGGCAGTGATGCATGCGGCCAAGGCATCGAGCCTGCGCCACCGTCTCTGAGGTGAGCAGGTCCAGGGGCCCGGAGCAAAGCTGGAGGGGGCAGGCGCAGGGCAGTTGCATGGCAGGTGCTCACACCACTCCTTTCCTTCCAGCCTGAATGGCAGCGAGCGGGAGGAGCAGCCCCTGCCATGGAGCCCTGTCCTGGGAGCTGCTGTGGAGAGAAGAGGACACTGCTCCCCATGTCTCCATGCTCAATGTCCCTGCCTTCTGCTGTGAAGGAGCACTGGAGGACCATGCCTTTTTCGGGGCCCTTTGATGCACAATTAGACTCCACAACTCGTTAAAGCTGTAAAGTAGGTATGCTTTTTATTCAGCGCTGAGGTGCAGCTGAGGTGCATGGAGATAGCTCCTTCAAAGCACGCACACCTCACTGTGGTTTCCCTCTACATTTATTCTCTAAAGCTAAGGTTACGCAATACGCCTATACATATTCATTATCTATCCCCGCTTCCTATTATAATGAACTAGAAGGTCCTTTGTGCCTGCGCAGTGCCCCTTCTGGTCATGGGCAGGGGTCTGGAGATGAAGTAAAGTGAGTCTTCCTCCTCTGAAATAGAGGGGTCTTCAAGATGAAGTAAATGAGTCTTCCTCTTCTTAAACTTTTCACCTTTTGGTCTTCACGCATGCTCTCAGGTGTCCAGACCATAGACATCTGCTTCTCCCCCTGGCGTCTGCTCCTTTTCCTTATCAATAGGGCCAGGCGTCTGCTTTTCCCCTCATCAATAGTAGGTGTGATAGGTATTCACAAAAGACAATGCTTCCTTTTTCCCACCTTGTAGTCTTCACACATGCCCTCAGGGCTGGTCCCTGTCTGCTTCTCCCCTCATCAATAGTAGGTGTGATAGGTATTCACAAAAGACAATGCTTCCTTTTTCCCACCTTGTAGTCTTCACACATGCCCTCAGGGCTGGTCCCTGTCTGCTTCTCCCCTCATCAATAGTAGGCATGATAAGTACTTACAATAGACAAGACTTTTCTTTAAGCAAGGGAATTTCTCTAACCTTCTTGTACAGCCCCTCTGTACTACTCCTGTATCAATCCCCCCTTTTTCTATAAAGTTAGTAAATTCTTTTACTATATTCTATGATCCTTCTATTGGTTTATGAAGTCAATATTAAAATAATTAACAATATTCCTGCAACCAGTTGCCTCAACCAGGAGAGATTAGGTACTTTTTCCATATTTCTTCAAAACTTCAGGAGGTGTCATTCATAGCCATTTCATTAAATATCTTAAACAGGGTTAAACCCTCGTTGAAGCCACTTAGCAAAACGTCTAATTCAGGTCTCGGAAGGGTACCTGTAAAATTGGGTATTACAGCACCTAAGGTGCATGCCCCCTTCCAATTGGGGTAGAGTCACATAAGCAATATCATCTTTTTCCTTTAGTAACAGGTCACCACTGAACTATGATATCGTCAATTTAAATGGTGACCTATATCTGTAGCATTTAAACAGGCATGATCTCCTATCCTGGTTCATGGTGTAATACATCTTTGCTTGGATTAGCAAAGGGTTAGTGTTCAAAATTGGAATGCCAATTAATGGAAGGCCCTGATCTCCTGATTTAGGCAACTGTGCACACACTCAGTAGTCAACACAATTAACAACTTTAGTAACGTTCTGCATTAATTTCAGGTATAAGTAGTGGTCCCAAGCTGGTATGACAGTTCGTGTGAGGGTCCTGAAGGTTCAATCCTCCATGTCTTCTCTGGTTCTGGTGTTTAATGTATCCAAGCAGGTTGTTCCTTCATCTTCACTGCTGTAAAGGTGGTGAATATGATCTGGTATGGTCCTCTTCACTTCTCCTGTAGAGGATCTCCTGAAAAATTCTTAACATAAACCCAGTCTCTGGATCTGAAAGGGTGACTCAGATAATCCAGGCCTTTTGCTCTTGTCTCTAATATTCACTTATTTCTAATTGTTTTCCCATGTTGACCAGAAACTTTCAGAGATGGCTTTCTCCTTTAAACTAGGATTTGTATGGTCTTCCATATAAAATTTTACATGGGCTAGCCTCTTCTTTCACCGAGGTTTAGTTTGAATTCTTAATAAAGCCAGTGGTAACATCTGGTACCAATCTACTTGCCCACTGGCCTGAGGCCTGTATGGAACATGTACTTGCCAATCAATTTCTAATTTTCTGCTAATTTCTTATAACAATTTTGCGCTAAAGTGCGAGCTTCGGTCGGAAGAAATTGCTGCTGATATTCCAAAACAAGGTATTATATCATTTAACAATGCTCCAATTACTTGTCTTGCTTTATTTATTCTACAAGGGAATGCTTCTGGCCACGCTGAAAAAGTGTTCGTTAACACCAACAAATACAGGTAACCTTTTCTTGGTAATTCAGAAAAATCTATTTGCCACTGCTGTGCCAGATAACTCCCTCTCACAATTGTCCCAATTTGATCTTTATTTTCAGTTTTAGGATTATTCTTAAGTCTTCGCTAATTGAACTATAGTATATACATTTTTCACTACAATTTGTTTGTTTTAAATATTTATATAAAAAGTTACTACATCAATGAGTTTTATTACGTTTCTCCTGAACTAACTTCCAGAGTTGGTTGTAGGGGGTTTCAGTTCACCTATCAGGTATCTGAATCCCACCTTCTTTATTTTCCTGTCCTTTTAGATCATGAATCAAGTTTTTATCCTCTTTTGTTAGTTTGCCATCAGGGATTAAGGACATGACAGCTGCTCGTTTGGCTTCAAAATTGGCCAAATTATTTCCAATTTCCTGATCAGAGTCACCTTGTTGATGTCCTTTACAGTACATAATAGCTACTTTCTCAGGCAGCTGAACATCTTCCAGTAACTGTATAATTTCGGTAGCATGTTTCTTTTCAGAGAGCACCATGTGCATGGACCACACCTAATGTGTATTTAGAGTAGGTGGTTTCCATAATTCTAGTTCCAGTGCTAACTGATTTCCAAAAATTGTTGGACTGTTTTTAAATCCTTTAGGTAATACCATCCAAGTTAATTGAGTTTCCTTTTCTGTGTCAGGATTTTAAATAAATTTTGGCTTTCTTTGGCCAATGGTGAGCAAAAGAAAGTGTCCTTTAAATGCAAGATGGCAAACCATTTCTGATTATTATTCAATTTAGTCAATAAATCATACAAATTCTTTACTACTTGGACGAATATCCTCTGCAATTTTGTTGATTGCTCTGTGATCTTGAATCGATCTGCAACTTTTCCATGATAGTTCTTTACTGTCCAGATAGGAATATCATATTCCAATTCACATTCAATTAATAATCTCAGTCATTTTTGATTCCCTTTGATACTTTAATTTTAAGGGACATTGTTGTATTCTAATCGGGCAGGGCTCCCTTTTTTATTTCCACTTTTTCTGTTTCAGGGAGGCCCTCCTGTTTGCTTTTCTGCTGAATTAAAGATAAAACTTAGTTTTTTAATTCTAAATTCCATTTCGCCTTCTTTAAATGTTGCTTCTCGCCCTAATAAAGATTTTAGAGAATGTGGCACGCATAAAAATTTATGCATTCTTATTTGTTTTCCCAATTCGTACTTTAAAGGTTTATAAAAGATACACCTTTTCACTTTGGCCAGCAGCTCCTTTTATAGTAATATAACCGTCCCCCAAAGGCATTAAAGCTTTGTTTACAATTGAATACATTGTGCCCTTACCAACCAAAAATTTCACTTCCTTTTCTTTGTCCCCTAGCTTCATTACAATCAGTGAATCTGATAGAGAAGATTCAAATTCAGTCACTGGAGCCATCCCATGGCACTTCCCCCAGGGAAGTCTCACTTCCAGTGTCCAAACTCACACCGATCCAGTTCCACAGAACACGAGCCCACTCCCCTACCTCTGCCCAACATTCCCCTCCACCAGTTTAAAGCTACCAGTGCAGCCTTGGCTATAGCACGACCCAGCTTTTTATTCAGCCACCCCTCAGTCCCATACAGAAAGAAAGTGAGGTGACAGAGAAACCGCAAGAAACAGCATCAGTGGTACCTGTTGTTGCTGACAGTGTGATTGGAGAATTGAAAATATCCTCAAAAGTCCTACCTGTGGGAGAAAAACTGGAGCCAGTGGCAAAGATGACAGAACTGAAATATCCTCTGAAGAGAAACTTGAAGAAGGATCTTTGGCAATTGAAATTTCTAGTGAACAGCTTAAAAAAGCTGAAGGAAGCGAAGGAAATATACCTGCCTTGCTGGGGAAAGAAACACATGATGAAAAAACAGAGGATGCAGAATTGAAAATGTCACCCACAGCAGAAGTCAGCACAAAAGGAGACACTCAAGACAGAACCACAGAGAAGAAAGAAAGCAAAGAACATGAGACAAAACTGACTCCAGATGCTCCTGGATGAAAGTCCTTTTGTGTTTCTGAATGTTCAGTTGACACAGAGGATGATCAGTAGTCAATCAAACCCACTGATGAAGGCCTACAGGGAAAAACTGGCATAGTTATGACTGATATTTGTATCAAACCAGATGAAATAACTCCTGAAGAGGCATTTCGAAAGAAGCCTCCAGAAGGTATCACAAATGAAGCTGATCTGCTGTCTTCTCAACAAAAAAAATAAACTACAAGGCAGAGAGGCCAAGAGAAGAGCTCCCGCAATATTCAGAAGACAGACTGTGGCACTGACTTCCCTACTGGCCTCAGTGCTGCGATGACTGCCCCACAGCTGTCAAGTGCTTCAAGCTGAGATTCCCTTGGTGTGCCAATGCTTGCTCCAACACAGAGCAGCAGCATCATCACATCACCACCACTGGCCAAGAAGCTGGGTTCGGGAACAGCGGTGCCTGCTCCTCGGGACACCTGCGTCTGGTGCACATTGTGCGGTGGGAGGGGGGAGGGGAGCAAGGCGGGAAACACAGGTTGGGGCTGTGCTGATGTCGGGCCGGTGCCTGCGGCGGTGGCAGAGCCGGCCCTGGTCGTATTCTGTTGTGCCAGCAACACGCGTTCCTGTGGTGGGAACAGAACGGCCCAGTGTCTCCACTCAACTGCCTGCCTCTCCTTGCCAGTCGAGACCGCGAGGCCTCACTATGCCGTTCACGGAGAAGTTGCGGAAGCTGATGAAGCGAGCCCGACGGGAGATAAGCAGGAGAGGGAAGGTGGCCAATCTGCTGTCTCAGGTTGCCAGGAAGGTGCAGCCGCCGAGGGCCGAGGGTGAATTCACCCACTGGAGCTTCTTCAAGAAGCTGCAGAAGATCTGCAGCAAGTACGTGTGGCTGAACTCCCCAGCTGAGGCTGCTGGACCCCAGTGCGGCACCAAGGAGGAGCAACAGGTCAAGCAGGGTAGGTACCGGGGGCTCAGTGGGCAGAGCCGCAGCCCGCACTGCACAGCTCACCCACCATTCCTCATCCCATAGACAGCAGCGATGCCCCAGTGAGCCCAGGGGACGGGATCCCTGTGCCCCAGAAGGTGATCTTCCCCACAGAACACCTGTCCATGGAGTGGAAGAAGATTTACCCAATCAGCACAGGACTGCGTAACCTCGGGAACACGTTTCCTTAACTCCACTGTGCACTGCCTCACGTACACCCTGCCGCTCACTAACTACCTGCTTTCCAAGGAGCACCGCTGCACCTGTGAGTAGTGGGGTCTGGCTCGGCAGGTGGCTGTGCTGGCATGTTCCTGCTCCCCGTGCTGGGCTCAGTATCTCAGCACATGTGGCTCTGGCAAAGGCTGCGTGGCTGTCAGGATGAACTTTCTCTGCTCTCTCCTGCCATTTCTCCATGGAGATGCTGTTCCTGTGTACAGCTCATTTTTCCCCAGCCATAGCAGCATCCCTGAGATTTGCATCCTTGTGTTTGGGGATACTTGTGTCCATGGTGGGGGTAGCCAGGGCTAAGATGGCTCCAGTGGGATTTGCTGGCTTTGTGGGGATTGAGCTGGACTTCCCAAACAGCCCCAGCCTGCGTGAGGGCAGAAGGCTGCATACAGGCAGCAGATGCCATTGATATGTGGCCTTTGAAAGGGAATGTGATGGGCATTGCTCTGACCTGTACTGTACTGCCCCGTCTCCTGTACTGTGTTGACCTCTACTGTGTTTGTCCTCAATCTCCTGTCATCTTCTCCTCTGCCACAGGTGACCAAGGCAGCTTCTGCATGATACGTACCATGCAGAACCATGTGGCTCAGGCTTTTGAGAACGTTGGGAGCGTGACAGAGCCAACGGCCTTTGTCCGAAACCTCTGACTCCACTGTGCTCCCCCTCCTCCCATAGCCGTGCTGGAGAGCAGGGAGTAAGTAATGTGTGAGCAGAACCTTTGAGATGAGGCCAGTAGAGCTCATGGAGCCTGCGGGGACCTGGTGACCTCATGGGCTGTGTGTGGGGTTCCCCTGTGGCCAACAGGAGTCTGCCGCCCGCTTTGGTTTGAGGGGGCTCAACCCCTGGGGCCTCTGAGAGGGGTGGGTTCTGTCTCTCGCAGCACGTGCTGGGGCTGATTCCTTCCTCTCCTGCAGAGATCGCTGGGCACATGCGCCTCGGTCAGCACGAGGATGCACATGAGTTCCTGAGTTTACACCATCAAAGGCATGCAAAGGTCCTGCCTGAGTGGCTGCACAAGATACGTGGGGCCTTTCTCTGATGGGTTCTTGCTGCTCTTCTCCACTGTCCCCTTGCTGGTCCCCTGCCTTGCTGGATGGGACTGTGGGGTCAGCATGCTCCCCAGGCAGTACTTGTATCCCTGGGCCCTTGCTGCGGGAAGCTGTGTTGGCCCTGCAGTGCCCAGCTCTGAGCTCCAGCCAGGAGTCTGTGCTGAGGACACCCTGATGGCTGTGTCGTGGTCATGGTGCAGGGACGGTGTGAGACCCGGGGCTACTGTTTCTAGGTTGGATTGCGAGACCCAGACAACGACATTGGTTCACCGGATCTTTGGCGGTTATCTGGGGTCCCACGGTGAGTGCTTGGTGCGAGGCCCTGGGCCTGCAGTCACTCAGGGCTGCTGCTTTGCCAGGAGCCTGGTAGTTAAAATGCTTTGGGAAAATCACTGAGCACATGGACATGATCCAGAGCTGCAGTTGGTTAATTTCATGGACCTGTGGGTCACTAGCCCTGTTGTGGTGATGGCAAAAGCTGTCGGCCACCAAATGTTTCAGCATCCACCCAGCCTCCAATGTTCAGACGCTCTCACTGAAGCAGTTCTCCTTCTATGAAGAGCAGAAAATCACCAAAGTGAGTGCTCAGCAATGCAGAGCTGGGGCTGCTTCCTGGCCCGAGCAGCAGGGTGAGAGGTGATCCTGCCGCTCTTGCCCAGCCGTGCCCTGGGAGCACATCCTGGCACCTTCCTTGTGGTGGGGAGCACAGGTCTTGCTCCCTTAAGGGATGGACTCGCAGGACAGCTGAGCTGCCCCTGCTCTAGCAAGAAACCCGTCTGCTCTGCAGGCTTCTGAGACACCCTCTGTTTGTCTGCAGGCTGTGGCATGCCCCGAGGTCCTGAACATCCACCCATACACGTCTGAGAACAATGGGGGTCCTGTCATGTGTGGGCTCTGTGCAGTGCTGGTACACTCTGGGTACAGCTGCCAGATGGGGCACTACTATTGTTACATGAAGGTGAGCCCAGTGCACTCTGTGCTGGAAGCTGGTGGGTGCTGCTGGGTCATTGCTGGCTGCAGGAAGGAAGGTGCTCAACAGATGTGTGTGGTTGGGAGCACTGTAGGGATGGGGGGTACAGGCTGCGCTCGACTGCAGGAAGTGGTCCTGCAGAGTCCGCTTGCCCGCCCTGGGCTGCTGTGGGCTTTGGCCAGAGCAACTCTGCTGGTGGGTGCTGTTCCTGCTGGTCTTCGGGCCAGGAGAGGCCCTGGACACAGCCCAACCCCATTCTCTCTGCTCCTTCTGCAGGGCAGCAACGGGCAGTGGTACAAGATGAATGACAGCCTGGTCTGCTGCAGCACCATCAGAGCATGAGACCTACCTCCTGTTCTTCATGAGGCGGGAGCGCCTGGGCTCCCCAGCCCGGCTATGGGGCGGGGCTGCCGCCGCGCCCGAGGCTGCTCCTTCTTGTCCTTCCCTGCCCTTTCTCCCTCTCCCCCCGTTAAACTGTCACCCTTCACCGGCCCGGCCCGCGCTGCGCTTGTGGCCAGTGCCCGCGGGGCCGGGAGTAAACACGTGGTGGTGATTCGGTGGCGCTGGGCTCGGGGGAGTGGGAAGGGCGGAAGAGGTTGTGGCGGCATGGAGGGGGAGGGCAGCTGCAGTCAGTGGGGCGCGGGTCCGGGGCGAGGCTGAGGTACGGCCTGTGCTCTGTGACCAGGGCCTCGGTGGGGCGGGCCGCTGCCAGGTGCATGTTGCGGCTCCGCGAAGGGCTGTTGTTCGGTACTGCGGAGGGAGCCTGCTCCCCGTGGGGAGCCCTGTTATAGCGATGGCAAAAGCTGTTGGCTGTGGATTCAGCCTCACCTCATCCCCACCAGCAAAGCATTCCTCTGACAGCATTTGCGGTGTCATCACAAGTGGAATTGCCGGCCTTGCTCTGTGCCATGCTGCGGATCCTCGTGCTCCCATCCCAGGGCTTGAACCGGGAGATCCAGTGCTCGTGGTCTCCCGGGGCTAATTTTTTGCCGTCTGCAGCCACTCGAGTGCGGGCTGATAAACTGGAATGCCTGTATGTTGTCACCGTAACTTTTCATGAGGGTTTGGTTTTGTCTGACCCCTGAAGTTTCCCAGGCTTGCTTTGTGCCTAAAAGTAAGCACTTGAATTCTCTTTAAGGCTTGAGTACAACTTGCTTTTAGTTACAGAGGTAGGTCCTTATGCTGAAATATTTTTAACATTTGAAAATGTACTATTTTAAGTTCAAGTGATAAATGAGCTTTTTAACCTGGCAGTGAAATGCCCAGGGACTAAGCTGTCAGTCATTAGAGATGCCAGAAGCAGCAGCCCTTTGAGGTCTCTTGGTCTGCTGGAGTTTCTCATAAGCCATGAAACCCTTGATGGGCAGGAACCATTCCCTGTGTCTGTGATGTGTAGCTGAGAAAACCTGGAAGATAGAATTCAAATAGCTGTGACACAAGGGGGTGAGAAAAACTGGGAGCCAGCACCTGCTGTGCTAGTGAGGTGGCATAATTTGTAAGGCATCAAAATGCAAACCTGGACTTGCTGCCTTATGGTCCAGTTGCTCAGTGCGCTTTCCCTGCACACAGTCATGGTGAAGCAGAGATCGGTGGCAGACATTACAGCTATGGTGCAAGCAAAATGGCAGTGGAGCATTGGGAAAGGGTAAGCTGGAGGCTTAAAGTCAAGTAATTACTAAAAAAGATTCCCTGCCTGACTGCAAGGCCTCAGATATTGTCAGTAATGTGGAGTTTTTTTATCTGGACTATCCTTCCACCCAGGAAGGCTGAGCTCACTCCCTGCTTGCTTCCCATGAGTGAAAAGCACTAAACAAGGGCCTTGGAGAGAAATGTGCTGCCTGTGCATAAGAACCAGAACAAGCTGGTTTTCATCATTTATACTTTGTTAGGACCATAAAAATGGGGTCAGAGGTGGGTTGGGACATCCTTGGGTGCACAGCTCCCCAGCCAGCCAGATCTGTGCATCTGAAGGTGCAGTGTTTCATCTTGCCTCTCTTCCTTACTGAGCAGTAACTCACACGAGCAGCAGCTCAGAGGAGTGGTGGGGTGGAGGTGGTATGAAAAATGACACAGAAATCTGAGAATGTTTAAATTCTCTTAATACCAGGATTTGCAGGCAGTACGGTTCCCTTCCTGCAGCATCCCCTTAGTGACCTGGTCACATGCAGCAGCCTTCATCAAATTTCAGCGGAGTTACACAATTAGGTACCAGTTTTGTTTCTGCCTGCTGATTTTATTACCCCAGCTGTACCACTGCTGCTGGGATCAATGCAAGCACCTGCTCTGACGTCCTCAGGGTAAAGGAAGATGTGACTCTTCCCAGCTAAGGTAGTTTATGCAAAGGGTGTTTTGCTATGAAGCCTTTGGTCTGAGTCAGTCCATGAATGTATTAACATACATGTTATCTTTTCTTAGTTCAATTTTGCAGAGTTCATTTTATTGCTTTTTACCACTTACTGAATGAAATATAATTGTTATTGAATTTTTATTTGAAACTGCTACACTTCAAATGTGTTGACATGCTGTACCTTTACCTCGTGTGTCCTGTTTTGCTCAGTAATCTAAGTAAATACAATGAGAAAAAATCATACCCTGACCTGATCTTACATTGCATCTTCATCTAAAATTACCTTTAAGTTTTCAGTTAAAAACCTACAATTTAAATGGGCTGTTCAAGCATGGAAAATGAAAGCCCTCTACATGCAAGGGGAAAGCAGACTGATCAAAAGCAATAAAGGAGAAATGTATTCCTATTTTTTTGCAGAGAGGTCACCAACTGCCAGCTTTAGAGCTGCATTTTTAATTTCAAAGTATTTGAATACGTCAAATTGAAATGTTCCAGCCTGGTATGTTTCATCACTGAAACATACTTAACTTTCTTAAGACCTTAACATTCTTAACTTCATTTTCATTTGCTTTTCAGAAGAAATATATTCAGAATCAACATTTTCAGACACTGTGGTTGTGACCAAAGGATATTTCCAGACATGAAAACATTGTCAGAAAGTTTTTGCCAAGCTTTTTCATATTCTTTTGAGCAGTACAGCTGTGATTGCAAGAGCTGACACAGTCAAAACTTGCAGGCAGGTGCTGTGTTTGTTCTGGCCTCTTATCACTTGTGTTTTTCCAGGCTCCTAGCTCCTTTTTGGGCTGGCAAAGGGAGCACAGAAAGTCAAGGCTGTGTGTGTCATTAAAAGCAACATGAAAGTTGCAGTATGAGTCAGCCACTTATCTTAACTGCTACCTGTTGATTTAGAGCTTGCTTTCTTATCAGAGGCCAGGAGACACGTGGTTATTCTCCAGTAAGGGAAAAGCCAGATTTGGGGAGCAGAGAGAAATTCAGCGCAGCTCACCTTTGCCATAACAGGAGCTAACTTGGTTATTTGGATTTTGGAGGCAAATGTATCTGTAAAATAGGAAAAGCAGAATTGATACCTAAATTAAAAACAACCACAACAAACCCAAACAGAAGGATTAAGGTTCCAGGCTGTGTGAGGCAATAGATGAAATTCTGCTGAAATTGCTTCCCAAGAAAAAGAAAAGGGAAAACCAAGAAAAGCTGTGTCAGGTTTATTTTAGTGGTCAGTCACTAGCACAGAAAGTATAAAGCCTTAGAAGTGTGCACAGCAGGCAAGTCTTAGCTCAAATACCTGAAGCAGCTCTCAGAAGCAAGTGGAGTGAAGCTGGAGAGCTGCCCAGGCAGTGTGGGGTCTGGCAGCTGCCCAGAGGGCAGTAATGGCTGCTAGGGAGCCTAACTGCCAGGGCAGAAGTATTGCTAATATATCATTAAGCAATGATGATAAATGATGCTGTTGTAAACTGATTGCTAGAAAGTGTTCAGGGAAGGGAGTTTCTGATTGCAAAAGCTGCCTTGAAATTTGAGTCATTTCACCAAAACAATCTAAATCTATGTTTTATTCTATGATTCTATAGCCTTGGGTGGCATGGTTTAGTGGGAGGTGCCCCTGCCCATGGCAGGGGGGTTGGAACTATCTGATCTTAAGGTCCTTTCCAACGCTAAATGTTCTATGATTCTATAATACATGTGAATTGCAGACATGGTGAAACCAAAGCCCAGCAGCCTGACTTTCCGGAGCTGATGGGAACAGGGGACAGCTCCCATGTACCTGAACAAAACCAGAGAGGCTGCAATGGTGTGAATGCCAGAGTTCTGCTAGTTGGAGAAAAAGGAGAGCTGCATGTTGTCAGACCTGCTTGCACTCCCCTGCATGTAGGATGACGTAGGACATGTCCTCTTGACCACCCTGGAGCTGCGCAAGTGTGATCCTGAGCCAACAGCTCAGACCCTGCCCTGTCCGGTGTTGATGTCCTGAGTCCTCAAGCTCATGGGTCTGCATGCCCCAGCCAGGTCAGAAACACTGACTGCCTCTTGCAGCCTATTCAAGTCAGGTGAACATGGCACCTGTAGGAAGGCAGTTTGATTTTGACAGAAATGGGGATGCCAGCTCTAGTTGAACCTACCACACTGCCTGCTCTGTGCAGGTACACACTGATGGCAGCTTGCATGGGCTCAGGTATGCAGCACATACTCTCACACTACGACTTATTTTAACCTTTGATGGGCAGCGGTTTCTCATTGCAACACTCAAAGGAGCTTTTTTTTTTTTTTCTTCCTATTTTGCCTTTTGTGGATATATTTCAAATAGAAAACCCCATGCTTGCTGTTAGTGACCACACAGTGCATACACAGCAGCGACAGTGTAAAACATCCCTTTTAGCAGCCTGTGAGCCCACTAGAGGTACACAGCATGATCCATGGCTTCCTGTGTCAGAAACCAATCAGTGCTTGCAGATAGGAGTATCGAGGCAGTGTGTGACTAGTTAGCATTTAACTTATTTATTTGTAGCTTATTTCAAATCAGTGCTTCTTCTATATGGTTTTTGTTGAACAAAGAACAGGCACCACAAATGCACAGCGTTATGTCATTTTGGTTCATCTTCTGGGGGGAGGACAACTGACTTCACTGGAAGTCTGTGCATTGGTATTCATGTCCACAGTCAAATAAACAAAAAATACTTAGGTATCTGATTTTTTTTTCTTGTTAATTCATTTTGAACAGCTGGAATTGTCATATACAAGCCTGTGTTCTTACTTCATGTCAAAGTAGTGTAGCTGCACTGTGATGAAGGCAGCACAGCTGATCTGTACCTCTCTATAGATCTGGTTTTCCATAGGTAGGCCCATGCCATGGTGTGGGAACAGTAACACCGCCCCTAAAGACCATGCTGTTGGGAACCCAGATTTTTGGACTAGAGCTCTTTCCAGGACTAAGGCCAAAGTGGTGCATAATGCTCTCACCCTGATCTGATGGATTATCATTTGCTGGATTTATCATTTGATGGATTAAATCTCTGCTGTACAGCTTTTGATATCCTCAGCTGAACTAACTAATTAAAATTGCTAGAAAAGGTATAGAGACACCATTCTTGGGCAGTGCATGTATCCTAAAATTACACCATGGAGGCTATCTAAGTATTTGCTGCTGGGTGATTTTGTTTATGAAGTAAGGAAAAAATAAAGGAAGAGATCAATGAAATTCCAGAGCAAAGTGACTAATACAAACACATAATTTTGTGGTGTCACAGGAAACCTGCCCTTAGTGCAAGATTTTGCAGTAGGTAAAAAGAAAAATATAAAATCAGCAGAAAACACCCAAACTGTGAGGAAAATCTGTCTTCTAATTACTAGCAGGTCTGCAAATGGTAACACACCCTTTGCTTATGTATTGCATCCCTAGTGAGGCACATCTGATATTAGCAATAGGGTCTCCTTTTATCCTTCAGGCCAGGTCACCCAGTTTCATGTTTCTTCTTATTCTTGCAGATGTGCTTAACTGAGGGCTTTGGAAATTTTCATATGGCAATTTTAAATCCTTCTTTTATTCCTGTGGTGTATTAAGACCTTGCTCCAAGAATCCTTGTTTCATAGCAGTATTTCTTCATCAGCAGAGGCACTTAAGCAATAAGTAAATTAATACGTCATCCATCCTGCCTTCTAGATTTGGCAGCCTGTGCTTTGAGCATCATCATCCAAGTCTGCCGCTATTGAAAAGACCCCACACTGAACCCTTTGGTGCTTTGCTAATACTTTCCTTCTAATCTGGAACAGCTAATCTTGTTTCTTGTGTGGGGTTGAAGACAGCTTCAGTTCGCAAATATCAAGAAGCCAGCTTAGCACACCTTTGTCTTTGAACTGCTGGACTGAAAATGAATCACTGCACTCCTGAATTCATGGGTACAGGAAGCCTGTACAACAAATCGCTGTCTCCTTTTTGATCAGAACTATCCTCAGAATTTTAAAGTAGTTCACCCTATGCACATGTTATCCTCTTACCCTGAGCTCCATATTTTCCAAATGTTCATGAAATGCTTGCTCCACCTTGAGCTTCTCTAATTTAGCATCTGCTTTGTATTGTGCCTGAGTTGGACGCCACACAGATCCTGGCATCCTGAATCACCCTTCTGCTACCCCAGTATTATGGATACAAGAAGGGGGTTTGTAGTGTGTAGTCTCCCACATTAAAACCTGGGGACAACAGTATTTGACATCTAGAGAAATCTGTGGTCCCTGAACCACAAATGAACAGTCTGATTTGTAGCAGGGAAATACACGATTATTCACTTTTTGTATTGGGAAAGGACTCCTTCAGCAAGGTGGCTTTTGCACTACTGCAGACACAAAACTTTCATTAGGAATTAATGCTACAGACCACTGGTCTCAAAATTGCTGTTGGATTTGGGCACTGTGTCCCTAGTGTCTTTTTTCAAAATCCAGTCTAAATTATGGTCCTTTTACTCTTGCAGTATCTCAGATCTTCTGTCAAAAGGCTGTGCCCTCTTGTGCTCAGCACTATGCAAAAGGGGAATGAAAAGTATGTGCCTGCCCCAGGTCTCCTAGAGTTAATTCTAGCATAAATCTGGTTCCAGGCATTGTGAGGCACCTCCAATTTTTTTTTTTAATGAAAAACTGTGTTTTGGGGGTTTGGGTTTTTGGTTTTTTTTGGTTTGGTTGGTTTTGTTTTTTTTTCAGTCAGACCACCACTCTGAAAACATGGACATTTCTGGCAGTTCTTCACTGCATATAAATTATAGGGTATATTTGATAAGTATATGCTTTAGCAATGCACTGGAAATAATGTGCTGTTTTCATCACCTTAGAAGCGGCATGAGCAGAATCTACTAATCCTTGCTTGTCCAGATATTCCTGTTATTCCAAAAGGCCACACTCGATTTCAGTTCACAGCTCTCCTGTGTATCATTCTTTTTCATTGAAATGGCATTTTGCTCATATGCTTGTGTATATTACAGAAAGTGACCACTGGATGTGGACAAACGAGAGAGGATGCTTTCACAACTGCGTGTAGAATACTGTTTTCTACAGTGTAAAGGACTGACCCATCCTATCTGCTGTGGGAAGATAGTGAAGCTGAGACAAACTGGATAAATGTGAATACAGGTTTGAATGCGAAGCACCTGCTCTACAGACCTTTTCCCACTCATACCTGAGGCCAGCTGAAGTCCAGGGCAGGAGCCTCTTGCTGCCACATCTGGCCCATGTCCTACCAGCCCTGGCCGCAGCCTCTTCCCAGCACTGCATTGCTTTTCAGCTGTGTAGATAAAGGAGGAGCTAGGGGAGCAGCACAGGACTTGTGTGGGTATTTTCTACTGCATTTTGACTTTTCATACAGTTACTCACATTTATCACTGATGGCTTTTCCTTTCCTCTCCAGAGACTTTTTTTTTGGGTCTCAGCTGCAGGAGAGCTATTGGTCTCTGTTGGCTGAATTTTCTTTTTTGTTGCCTTAGAAAGATTGCCAGAGCTACAGCCAGGACTGCACCTTGATAGTCCCTTCAAGCCTCTGCAGTGAGGCTGGCAGGGCTGGGAAGGGCAACTGCTGTTTTCTGATGTTTTCAAGTTCTCTCTCACTTGTACAGTTATTTTCCCCCATACTACTGTGTATTCAACAGAACACAGACCCAGTTTCTTGGACTGCAAAGTTGTCTTCCCTTTTCTTTCCATGATGGGGGGCTATGTCAATGGCAACTCTTGTTGATTGCAAAGCTCTTGGGGACCATAAAGGGGTCACAAAGAAGGGGAAGAGAGTGGGAGGTGTCCTAGACAGATGGTGCCTGTCGAAAACTTGTAACAAAGCACTATTTCCTATGCTAGCTTTCAGAACAGCCGATTTTTTACCTTGATACCCACACCTTAAATACAGGCTGGGAGAGGAGATCCCTTTGCCCAGAGAAGCCGTGGCTGCCCCATCCCTGGCAGTGTTCAAGGCCAGGTTAGACAGGACTTTGAGCAACCTGGTCTTAAGTGGAAGGTGTCCCTTGGCCATGGCAGGCGGGATTGAACTGGATGAGCTTTAAGGTCCCTTCCAGCCCAAACCATTCCTTGATTCTACAATTCTGTATGTCAGTAAGGTGAACTCTGGGATTGTTCTTCCAAACCCAAGGGAAACAATGTGGCTTTGTAGCACATGTCCTACAGTTTCACTGTGCTTCACTGAGGGTTTGATTTCTGCCTCTCTCATAAGTTGTCTCCCAGACAGCCCATGTAATTAGATATAGATGTGAGTAAACATATTGTATAAGTTCACCCAGAGCATTTTACAGGCCCTGGCCACACATGAAATGCCACCACCTCTGAACAGAGGGTAGAAGACAAAAATCAGCAAATTGCACACTAAGGGACGTGGCAATTACAACTTATTTTTAGCACAAAGATGTCAGAGGGTTTGCATATTCCAGCAGGACAGACAGAAATGTGGTGCCTTACGTCACAGCCAAAGCACACACTACGCTGGAGTGATACCACATACAGGTTTGATTTATGATATCTAGCTGAGGCTAGACCTCTGCTTTTTCTGAGAATCAAGACATGATTGCAGGCTTTACAGTGCCCATGTGGCACCTCTCAGACAGTCTTCCCAAACAGTAATCCTAGCAGTTAAACATCTTGTGATACTTCTGCAGACTTGGGTTTCACGGATCTTGCTTGAAGCTTTAGTCCATCACTGAGTGCTTCAGCAGGGGCTAGAGCTGCCCTCCCAGTGAGCACCACAAAGGTTTCCTCCACCACACCATCCGGTTATCACCGGCAGGAGCCAGTAGACGTCTCAGGGGAATCACCGGGCTGCTCCTTCGCTATGTCTGGGCTCAACCTGCTGAAGTGGCACTAATTACCGTGCTGGTGTTACACAAGGAGGTATTATGCACTAAGTAGAGGGCAGACTGATTACGTTGCAGGGATGATTACAGGAGCCTTCTGAGATACCCACCTACCCACAGATATATTCACCTGCTTCTGCTGTGTATATGCAATCACACTACATGCATTAGCAATGCTGCATTGAGCCTGTTAGGGTGCGTGGGAGCCTCTGAGAGCTGCTGTCAGCCAAGCAGAGCCCTGCCCTCTCCCGTGGGGTTGCCTCCTTGGCTCTGTTCATCTGAAATGCTGTCCTCCCTGAAATGCTCTGGAAGGTCTCCAGCGCTTTGCTAGGAGTTGGAATTGCAATGAATTAGGTCACACCAATAGGGCAGATAATCTCATACAGCAACATGGGACTGCATCACACCATGGGGCTTCCCCTGGCCTCCGTGTCCTTGCCGCTCTCAGGGAAGCTAGCAGGCAGCCAGGTTGCCTGAGAAAGATTTTGCTTTCCTTATTTGTTTCCTTTGGACCAGAATTTCTTAGCACTTCCCCCGCTCTCTGCCCATCCATAGTTAGCAAGGCCATAAATGCAAACAGGTTTATTTTGCAAGTATTTCGTTATTCTGACACTTTTGATTGAAGCAGCATTAAAAATATAACCCCAGTGCTGGGATTTCTTTGCTCTCTGTTGTCAACAACATACTTTTAAAAGAAACATTTCCTTTTTTATTTTCTTTTTTCTTTTTTTTTTTTTTTTTTTTTTTTTTTTTTTTTTTTTTTTTTTTTTTTTTTTTTTTTTTT
>NDXB01019263.1:68426-101620 GCA_002631895.1 Agapornis roseicollis
TTTTTTCTGTGATTGCCTTGTTTCAGAGTTACTTAAGCAGGAAAATATTTCCCTTGGAAGAGATCCAAGCCCACAGAACTCAGGCAGAGTCTCTCTGTTGACTTTAAATGCACTATGGACTAGGCTGCTGTAAACCCCTAAAATGAATACATTGGTAAAGACCAAGATGCTGTTGGGTTTAATGAGACAAGTATGGCAGGACCTGTGATGGTGAGCAACCCTAATGTTAGTTACATTAGTGATGCAGGAGGAGAGCTCTCCAGATGGTGGGCATTTATGTGGTTAATTGATGACTGGATATTTATAGCCTAGCAATGATCTTTTTAAGGCTACAGGCACCAGGCATGGGTTTTCCCATGGGGCAGGGAGAGGGGGATGGAGCGGAAACAGGGCTGATAGTGGTGGTGGGTATTTGATATGGCTTTTCTCTCACTGCTAGCTTTGGTCTCCCTAGCTTCGCTCCCCCTAATATTTGGTGTTTCTGCATCAAGCTACAGCAAGGCACTACTGTGATTGCATATCTGTTTGTGCCAGGCATCCCAGCCCCCTCAGCCTTCCTCTGCATGACCTCATGGGTGGGAGCATCCTGCAGCTGGGGATAGAATTCAGCCCCTCAGCAGCACAAGGCTGTGCTGGGACAAGGGAATGACACTGCAGGGGTTACTGGCCCCTGGGTCACTTGGTTGAACTGTTTCTGCAGTTGCTGCTTCTGCTCTCCCAGGCACAATGAGGATTTCTGTTGCAGAAGGAAACTGTGCTGAGTGCTGGCTGGAAGCGCCGGCAGGCAACCTCTGGAGGCAACCTCGGGGCAGAGCCAGGCTGGAGCGGTGGACAGCGGGGAAGATACCACTGGCACCAGCTGCTGTCAGTGTGGCTGCCCTGCCTATGGGCTTCCCTTGCCCAGCTCTGGAAAGTGCTGGGAGCTCAGCATCCCCTACAGCTCTTGATGTAGGTACCTATGCTTGGATTTAAGGCAAGCAACATTATGGCTCCTGTACTCTCGGTGTTAACCCAGAGAACAGACTCATAGGGACACAATTTGGAGCCTCATATTCTCCGTTTACTGATGCTGATTAGAAAAGCAACTCCAGCCCTTCATACACAAACACTGTTAGAGCAAAGGAAAGCAGAGGGATTGTAAGATACAGCCAACATCCAACAAAAACTTTGGTGGTTGCATTTTTCCTAATGCTTGGTCTCTCTAGAGATAATGGAAAAGACAGAGAGTTATTCTGAAGGAAGACTTACTGCTAGCTCTGATGAATACTGCTGATTAGGACCAGCTTTGATGCAGTACTGGAAACCAGTTGCAGTTATGATCTTTCCTTAAAAAAATAACTTTTTTAATGTTTACATAAAAATGTCACATAAAAATAAATTGAATCTAGCCTCTGGAATCATACCCAGCATATCTGCCTTGGAGTATACGTTTACCTCCTGGGAATTCATACAGTAATTAGATGAATGTGCTTAATTAATCACATTTCCTGTGCTGAAGAGGTTTGATGGAAAACATTTGCTTCCATCACTTTATTAAAGCATTATTGAATGTTGTGCTTGTCATGTGTTCATCACCAGCCTTCTCACCAATTAATCCTGACAAAATGAAGCTTACCAAGAGCAAAGTAAGCCAGTGCTCACACAGTCGCTTTGCTGCAGCTTTGTGTACATGCCTTCATGCCTCTAGGTAATTACTGGATAATTGAGAGCAGAGTCTGTTTAATCTAAAATGAGATGTGCTAAATATAAACCATTTTCAGTGCCTGATTGATACTGTTTTAATAGGCTTGGTATCATCTACTGCCATGGACATGTAATGCATGATTACCTTTATTTATTGCATGTGTTTATTGTCAACTTTAAAGTCAAAATATGATTTGCCAGGATGGTTATTGTACCTATGAAGCAATTATTGTTTATTTAATATTTTTCCCACACACCACGCCTGAATTAAAGCATGGGTATTAAGAAGCGGAGGCCTGAAGAGAGAATCTTAAACCTTTTCAGAGGTATTTATTATTTGGCCTCAGTCAAGGGACACCCAGCCCTGCTCCAATCCATTCCATCCCATGCCAGGACCAAGCACAGTCCTTACCAAAGAAAGTGCAGATAGGAGGATGAATGGGAAATGGAGAGAGAGGAGTTCCTTGAAGTGCCATTGTCACTCTTGGTGACTCAAGTCTCCTCTGGCAACAGGAGAGTTGACCTTTCTTTTCTCCTTTCTTTTCTCCCAGACCACCAAAAACGACTGGGATGCTCCAGCTCCTTGAAGCAGTGGCCAAATGGGATGGAGACTGCCTTTCTCCAGTGCTGGGAGATAAATGGTTCTACAGGACTATACACCAACTCAGTGGCCGAGCTGAGTCAGGAGCTGCTAACACTAAGCTGCAGAGTGAACAAATCAGATCCTGTTGGCTGCCTTTTAACCAGGCTTTGACTGCTGCAACACTGCGGCCACTATTCTAAGGACTTTTCCCTTCTGACCACCTAAAATATTAGCCATGCAGACAGATATTAATGAGTTTCCCTATTCTACCAACCATCCAGCCCCAAGAAGCCTCTTATTGTAGAAATAAGCTAGCTGTCATAAGCACTTCTGTGCATTCTGTAGGAATGGAAATGCTTATTTCCATACAAAACCAAAATGCTAACTGGTGGGCAATCAGATTTTCGTCTTTTCTATCTGTTTTATTGCAAGAATTTACTCAGGCATTTTTAATGCTGATGCAGTCACAAAGTTACTTCCAATATTGTGCATGGCAAGATATCCTCTGTATATGAGTCTGCATTTTCAGCAACTACAAAGAGCTACTGCAGAGATAAGTTTTAGCCATGGGAACATTTCTTTCTTTTCTCGTCAAAAACTAAACCTAGATTTGGCTGGGAAGTATTTGGCAACAGTTTGACATTTTTTGATAGAGTGCTTTTGGGCTCATAATACTGTTTCTTCCAAAAACGCAAGTTGCTTTCCAAAGGCAACCTAGACTTGAAAGTTTGCAGCCAGCATTAGCCAAGACTTCCTTATAGATGCCCTACCTTTCTACCATCTCTGTCACTAACAGACTTATTCCCCAGCTTTAAAAACCTATTCAGAAAGGAGAGATATAGTCCAAAGGCTGGTTGATTCTCTACAAAATCAGAGAGCGCCAAAGAGGGAAGACTGCAGCATTGCCATTGCCTGTCCGTTTCCCTTCTTCTGCACTGCTAATGGCAGGTCTGAAATCCTACTCTGTCTCTTCGGTTAATCATACAGCTGGATGTGTTTTAGAACCTGCAGAACTCAACAGGAAAAGTAGCTTAACACTTGATGAGTTTCAGATAAGTCTCCTGTAGGATTTGGGTTTGGAGGGCTATATATTGGTGCAGTACTCCCAGTCAGTATTGATAAACCAAATGAAAACACACATAGTCTACTTCAGTATCTAGTGGTATCTTGAATATCTATTGAACTCTTTCAAGTACCTTTAAATGCCCTGAAAATACCTTGGATAGACAAATTACTCAAGAAACAGTAAGCCCTTGTCACAGAAGGGAATGGGAACATCTAAATGTCTGAGGTATGAACTCAGCCCGTAGTCCTGCAGCCAAAGAGCTATCTAGCTAAACCCCACACTTCTGTGTAATGAATGTTATAGAGGAACCCTGTATAAGCTGTATCTTTCCTTTCAGCCCAGTTAACTGTTGTTTGAAAAACAAGAAAAAGAAATAAAGTAGTAAATCTCGTAAGTTTATTCTTTCTTCCTAAAATTCCCTGGCTGCTTTATTAAGTGTTCATGTTAGACATCATGCTGAGATGGGCAGCAATTTGGTACAGAAACAACATAGAGAAGGGGCTGGTTTGGTCTCTGGCCAAATGAAGCACCTGGGTGACCCTAGTTGAGGATTCACTTGAGTCTTAGTAATAAACATTACCTCTACATGAAAAACTCTAGACTCCATTAGGCACAAGATCATCAAATGCAGTTGCAAGTAACAAGGCAAAAAGGAGGTTCATAGGAAATAAGAAATGTGGA
This sequence comes from Agapornis roseicollis, assembly GCA_002631895.1. Classification (NCBI taxonomy): domain Eukaryota; kingdom Metazoa; phylum Chordata; class Aves; order Psittaciformes; family Psittacidae; genus Agapornis; species Agapornis roseicollis. The sequence continues at coordinate 72,440 of NDXB01019263.1, forward strand.
AAAGACCACCACAAAGATTAGGATGGAAAAAGCCTGTGATCATCTTGGATGTTACTAGTAAATGAGATATGGAGGAAATCACAAGCTCCTTAAGGCCCCCATGGAAGAAAGCACTGAAGCATATGCCCTGAGCTATACAGGCATCTACATGCTTGCTATAACCAAGGAGTATGTGTCCCTGCACACTACAAAGTTGCTAACTACACTCAAATTCCTGGCACGAATCCCCCATCTGATACCGTCATGGCTGTGCACACACTTGCTTTCTTCGTATCTGAGGAAATTCCTTTGCAGAAGTCCTGAAGGGTGCCAAGGGCCGGGGCTGCTGCTGCCTGCCTGCATCTCGCCTGCCTGTGTGGAGGTGCAGGAGCAGGTCTGCCCCTGTAAGCCATTCAGACCTCATCATCTCCACACAGACCCACCAGCAAGGGTGCCAATAAGTGCCAACAGGAGCCTGTTGAGCACTGAGGTAGGCTTGCTGTTGTGCAATTGCTGGGAAATGAAAACAGCCTATTCCTGCAGTTGTTTTGGGTTTTTTATTTCCCCTCTTTTTTCCTGTATTGTATGGTAACTGCAATTAAATCTTTCTTGGCACAGCATTTCAGTTGAGAGCTTTCTCCCTGTGAGTGCCCTGCATCTCTGTGTGAACTACTTGATGTTTCATTAGACAAATAGGCTTCATTTGAAGAAATGAGGCCCTGCTGGGAAAAATCAAATGCTTGAATTACAGGTGTTCTGCAGGGGGGAATCTGTCCTCAGACAGTGAGACTGGGGGTCGAGACCTGCCCACAGCTGCTGGGCTGGAGCAGCCACACCATGAGAAGGATTTATTTTTAAAAGCCTATTTTAAGAAAAAGGCTTCTGTGTCCAACAGGGAAAATTATTATTGCTCAAGATGTGCCTGAGCCACACAAAGTCAAGGACACTGGCTGTGCTGGAGTCAGCTGTGGGAAGACCTTGAACTGCAGCTGCTGAACTTAGGTGTGAGTTTGTCTGCAAAGGCCTGCCAGAGTCCATGACCCAGCTTTCCTGTCTGCACCTAAAGGCTCACAAGAACTGCTTGTACTGAGTGAATTTTGGGCTGACAAAAAATGGTGCAGGGACTTGATGGCACGTTCTGTTTTTTCTCCCTACCGCTGAACATCACCTTTCTAGTGCACTGTAGGGATTTTGTGCTTGACCCAAACTGAGCTGGACAAACTAACAGCAAGAGATCTTAGAGGAATGTTAATAAATCTCACCCACTTCCAACTTTCCATTCCTCTCCCAATTTTGTGCTGTAAGGAGTCAAATTATTTCTTCACCTGAGATTCACCTGAGCAAAATCAGACATTTGCAGTAGGCTCTGTACCTGGGCTTCTTATCCAAAGGGCCTCAATGGTCAGAGCAGACACACAGACACATGTGGGGCTAAAGCTGGACTAATACAGGTCAGATGAATTGTGCCCTAAAAGTGCCCACTTCTTTCTGTTGACTTTGAAGGGGGCCTGGAGCTACAGGCTAGATGCTGTCTGCCATGTCTAGATTTTGGTCAGAAGGATCCACAACAAACTCCTTAGTCTGTGCGTCTTATCAAAATATCTGCACTTGCTGCTAATGCAGTGTACATATTTATACCTGCACTGTGACCGTCCTTGGGATTTTGTAATTCTCAGGTAGCAGCAACATTATGGATCAAGGCCATGCATAAAATATTAGTCAAGTAATCAAAACAATGTTAAACCTTAGCCTTCTGATACTAAGCCCCAGCAACTCCACAGTCTTTTTTTTTCCAATAGCAATGCAACATATTTTCATTAATACTTAATACAAAGAGATCTAGCTCATCGGCCCAAAGAGGCTGGTTGTGTTCATATGCAAGGGGCCCACAGAGCATAAATATTCAGACTGCCTGCCTGTGGTCTGCTGTGCTCGTCAGCCCTTCAACAAGCACAGTAATCATCAGTTCAGTCCATCCCAGTCACCTGAGACTGAAAATGGTTTCCATGGGTTGGGTGCTTGGCAAGGAGCCTGCTTGTGGCTCCTCACTCCTGCATTGCCCAGTCCTTGCAAGGCACCCTCAAGGGGAGGCTTGGGGCAGACCCTGCTGGGGAGTGGAGGCAGGAAGCTGTGGAAAGGATAATACAAAGGTCTGTAGAGAAGGACCAAAAGCTAGCAGGCTGGATTTTGACAGCCTTGAAGTGGATTAACCCTGGGGTAGGCCCCAGGGTGGCAGCTGATGGAAGCTAGTGCTATTTATACCTGCATCTCATTTGCACCAGGGAGACTCCAGGTGTTAGTGGTGAAAGCCGAGAGTCTTTTCACAGCAACGTGGCTGCTCAAAGAAACCAAACCACTTTAAATGTGGGAAAGAGAGAGGAGGGAAGAAGAGAGAAACTGTGTAGTCATAGTGTAGCCCTCATCTCTGTTGTACCAGCAAGCAAAGTTACACAAAATACAGCAGTAACCTAGGGACACTGCCTGTGGGTGTTACCAGAGTGGTGCGGGTGGTGGATGAGCTCATGTTTACTATGGTATATAGTATTACGGGTGTCTTACCTGAATGGAAGCCCCATCCAGATTCATGCTGCTGAGTCCAGCAGTCGCTGCAGCCCCATGCTGCTGCCTACAGTCTAGGGACAGGAGCAAAACAGCCAGCACAGAAAGACCAGAGAGAGGTAAAGTAACCAGGTTTTGTAGTTACTTGTGTTCTGAGGGTTTTATGCACCTGGGAAAGTTGCTCTTTCAGTGGGACAACCTCTTTTTCCAAGAGGTAAGAAGATGCACAATTTTCTGCTGGGCTGGAGGGGCTGCATCCATTTTGCACCCTCAGGATGTTTGCCTTCTGGGTACTTGAACATATAAACCACTGTGTTTTGGGTAAGTGAAATGCACCAAATGAACAATCCCAAAGAAAACCGTAACACTTTGTTTTTGGCTGAACTTGAGATGAAAATATAATTGCTTTTTTCTTTCCTTCCATGCATCAAAAGGCTGCTGTTTGTGATGCTCTGTGATGTCTCCAGTCCAGAGCCAGTGGCGGTAAGCCTCCAGCTCTGCCTGTGCACAGTGACAGCCATGTGGCAGCTGTGTCACAGTGGCTGGTGTGGTTCTCACCCCATGCTGGGCCCATTGCTCTGTTTCTGTGTGTGTGTACTGGGGGGTTATGTGTAGGGGGATTCAGCTGCCTGAACTAAGCCTCAGGGCTTCCAGCCGGCATCCAGCCTGGCCAGAGCCCACAGGCACTGCCTCTCTTGGCAGCATTGCCTGGTTAATTATGATTTTAGCCTGGTTCTCTAAAGAAATCAGGCTTCTGTGAGGACACTGGCTGTGTCGGGCTTCACCAGCGTGCCTCAGTCCCACCCCACAGTAACTATTTAACCTTCACACTGGTTTGGACTGAATTTGAGGTTTGGCAGAGCTTGCAGAGGTTTGTTTGAGTTTTAGGAAAGGAGAAAGGACAGCAGAGGCACTGCTTTTAAGCCCCCAGCATGAGTGAGTCTGTGGCATGGGCTGGAGCACTGCATATCGACCCAGAGCACAGCCTCAAGATGCCAGCCCCTGGGAAAGTACATACTTTGTGGGGCTGCTCACCTAGTAATGCCACCCAGCCTCTGTAGGGGACAGCAGCAAGGAAAGGGATGAGAAACTGCAGGGAGTATCAGGGACACAGGCTGGGTACTTCCTGTCCTTGCTTTTCAGCCCTTTTTAGTACTTCCCAGCAGCAGAGGGAGATGCCACTGGCCCCAGATTACAACCTGTTGCTATTTCTGTCTTTCTGGCACCCTTTCATCAGCTCCCAAGTTTCTGTGTATGCAGGCACAAACACCTCCAGGACTGAATTTTCCAACCATTCATCAACTTGAGAAACCAGAGCAGCCAAAGCTTCTGGATGTTGCAACTCTTGGGGAAGTCCAGGAAGGCAGGAGCCCCACAGTCCCATGCCATCCTAAAAAGCTACTGAACTCATCAGCTGTGGGAGAAGCTGGTCAGGCAGCACTGGTAGCAGTGGTGTTCTGGGTGCCAGCAGAGCAACAGGTTGCCAGTAAGGCCCTCTCCATTCTGACTCTCACTCCTGCCATATGTGAGGGAAAAGGTTATTGTGGCTTGTGAGGAGGAAAGAAAGGAAATAATCCAAAAGAAATTATGCCAAATTGATCGCTGTTACATGCCATTGCAAATATGTGGTTTTCTATGCAACATTTGTGCATCAATAGTGTAGCTGTACGAGGATGAAAAGTTAACATATCGACTACACCTTATTATCATATTACATGTATAATTGATAAGGTTTTAAGATTAGCCTGATTTCTGTTGTGGATTTTTTGTTTGTTTGTTTTGAAACTAACAACTTTTTGTAATTTTATTTAATTTGCCTTTTCTTTACATAAAATAATAAAACCCCTGAGTGTAATTTTAATCTTCTCCAAATTCCCTTGTCATCAGCTGCACGAGATGCTATGAGAACACTTTTAAGAATTTGTTTAAATCCTGGAAGACCATAACTCAAACTTAAAAACACACCACTCCCAATATCAAGTGGTTCCCTTTTAACAAGGCCATAACAGGCTCTTCACAGATTTGATAAGGAATCAGCTGCCTTTCAAATTACATTGCAAATTAAGGTGACAGTCCAAGCAGGCAGCCCTGCACAAGAGGAAAGTAGTTATAATGGAATGGAAGTTAAGGAGAAAAACTTGCAAGTTCACCTTATTTATCATTCTTGGTATTCTGTCAAGATTAACTTTCCATCTGTAGGCATGCATAACTTTAAAAAGAGTCTCAGCATCATGGTAAAGGGAGTATTATAGGGACAGGTCTGCTTCAGTGTACTGACATGTATGTAATATTTCCCCTGAAAAACAATCATGAAGCTTGCTTATAAACCTTGAGATTTTAAAAGAAACACATCTTTGTACTTTTTTTCCTTGCCTTGGTTGATGTGGGGGAATTTTTGATGCAGTACCTGAAAGACACAGACTTGCCTGGTTTTAACAGGGATTCTTCCCTAACTTGCTATTCTGCAGCTGGGACATTAAGCAGCAAGCAGTGAATGAAGGAGGACTGGAGAGAGGGACTTCTTTGGAAGCCTTTGGGTCTCCATGGCTGAGTTAGAGATTTGGACACCCATAATAGGTAGCAGAGGGTGCTCAGCTTCCCACTCCCACACACTTCCTAAGGTTGCCTTAGGAAATCCCCAAGGCTCAGCACTCTATGAAATGCAATAAGCCATCCACAAAGCCACACTTGGCAGCTGTGCTTCAGCCCTGTGGCTGCTTTTCATGTGGCTGGAGCCAGCACTGGGTAGCTGTGTGCCAAGATGGGCAGCAGCTGGGTGGACAGCATTGCTATGGCTATTCATGGGGCTTCACCAGTGGGCTTTAGAAGCAACCTGGTACTTGCTCCAGGACAGGACAGATCAATTAAGATAATCTTCCCCACCTTATTCACCTCTATGACTTTACGGCTTTGCTGCCAGAAAGTTGTGTTGGCTGAAGCCAGTCAGTGGGAGACATACTAAGCAGCAATTTATCTCCTGCACTCCTGTCATTGCATCCCTGGAAATGCGCGCAGAGCCCCTCATGCCCAGGGCATGGCTCTGGGCCAGGCTGCCCACCAGCCACAGAGCTTGCGGGTCTTCCTTCATGTATTGAAGGTCCTTGCTGGCCAACTGTCCTGGACATTTGCCCTCAATATTCTCCACTGCAGATAAGAATTATTGTTGTTACTATTATGATTATTGTTACTAAAGAAATTGTTGGTGTTCCCAGTATGATCCTTAGTGTCTGGGACACAGGACTTGTGATTAAAACACACAGCTCCTTCAGAAGAGAAAACGGTTTCTGGAGACAAAGAATGAAAAGGGAGACAATAGGTAAAGAGGAGCAATCTCAGAAGACAGAAAGAAAGACCAGGTGAAGCAGCAGATAAGAAAGGAGAGGAGGAAGCAGATACAGGGAGGGAACCACTGGACTGGGAGCTCTTCCGTGCTGTTTTCTGTGCTAAAGCAGAAGGACGTTGAGATTTCCCAAAATGTAGAGGGCAATAAATCTTCTGATGGGCTCAAATAATTTCTTATTAATTTACAGAGTGGAAGACTGCTGTTGCTTGCCACCCCAATTAACTAATTTTATTTGGGTTTATTTGAAACAGTGGCTTCATGGCTGATTTAATTTTGATTTGAGCATTTTCTGCATCCTTGTTCTTTAGGATAATGGCTGTTTTAAGGAAAGACATGTCCAAGGCCTGTGTAGTGCACAGACAGGAGCTGTCTCAGCTGGCCACAGGATCTTACAGGCAGGGCAGAAAGTCAGTCACAGGACCATGAGCAGTTCACTCACCCTGACCCCAAAAGACAGACAGTGAGTCCAGCCAGACAACAGAAGGAAAAATTATCCTGGAAGTAATAAAGATAAAGGAAAACCTCCAGCATTTAAACGGCAGCCTGGGCATGTGATGCAAATGGCAGAGGACAACCTGAACTAATTGGATGATGTGTAAATGAACCAGTACTTTATATGCTCTCATGCCTTGCCTGTGTCTGTTTAATAACTGTGTTCTTGCTCCTTCTCACTGCTTTCATGAGTCAGCTTATTTTTAAGAAGGGCTTTTATAAGCCATTCAGAAGAGGAACTGGGAGCTGCATGGCAATGTGGGTGAGGGTGTGATTTGGAGCCTGGACCACTGGGGTGGTCTTGTCCTGAACCCTGAAGCAAGGACACTGCCAACCTGGGTGCAGCAGCAGCAGACGGGCTCTGTAGTGGGCCTCAGATGCCCTTGGGTCCACAGCCCCACCACTGGCCGCTGGGCTCAAACCACCCTCCAGCACCATTCCCAGCCTCACACTCTCTATTCCCCATTCATGCAGCTCAAGATGCTGACTGCTCTTACCTGAGCTGGCAGGATGTGCACCTGCTGTGGCGTGATGCTGCGGCTTGTCCTGGCTATGGTGGAGTTAAGGTAGGCGGAGAGGATTTTGCACAGGAACCCCAGCTGAGCAGCCCCACAGAGGTGCAGGCAGAAGTATTTTGGCAGGTGCAGTAAGTAGGTGGTTTGGATAATGCTTTCAGACAATCTTTGCCATCTCAGATTTCTCCGTGGCTGCAAAGCAGTTAGTGCCAGCAGATTGGGAAATGCTTTTGTACATACATGAGGCCCTTTAGGAGGCACGGCTTTCATTATGGAGAGCTCCAATTCCTTAGATATTAAGCTGGATAAATATTTTTCACGATACAAGCGGAAGAAGCCACTTCCAGCTGCAAGGGGGGCTGCTTTAGTGTACTGTTTGTTGAACAGCCAATTGCTGTTCTAAACCTAATCCTATGAAATAAGCCATGTATTATAAATAAAGCTGGAATTAGCAGAGCATATGGGACCTAATAAACACAATATTCATAGGATTAGATGTGAAATATTAAGGTCTGATCCTGCTGGCCTTTCCCATATCAGAAGTCTCACTGATATTTCTTATATTCATGTACAAAGGCCTATGTTTTAGACAAATAATAGCTGTGAGGATTGATTACAGGTAAAGCAGCATGGAAATGATGAAGTCTTTAAAAGATGACTGGTGACTCGGAATGTCTGGTTTTGAGTGCATTTTCCTAGCTTTCCATAAAGAGTCAAAATTCAAGACATCCTCAAAAAATTACCTCTTGATGTCTGGGGAAGAGACCTGGAAGTCTGCAAGAGAAAATACAGACTATTGTTCTCTACCACATCATCCTCAGAAAGGCAGCAGTGCAGAAGAATAAAAAACCCCACAACATCTGGCTTTAATGATATTTAAATTAACACTTAGCATTAAATAGCACAAAACCCAGAGCAGGACAGCACCAAGCTCTGGTGTTACTGGTAATTAGGTATCTGTGATAAGAGTAAAAGCCCTGATATATCAGGAGGTAAGGCTGAAGCAGGAACATCTCTATAATTAAAATGTATGTATCTTGATGAGGAAATAGGTACATGTAAGTCAGTAATATTATCAGTGAGTGTGGGAGAAGATACAAACAGAAGTCACTCGGTCCTGACTTTCTACGGGAAAAAAGGGGTAAATTATTTATGCCAGCACTAGCCTTCTCATACATACTGGTCTTTGAGAAGTTAAAAGCATGTTTGCACTTACCTTGCCTGTCTCTGTGCTTTCCCATGTGTGCTCTGTTCTGCATGTCAGTGCAGAAATACCAGGATTAGACCCTTGTCACTGAACTGGCGATAAAGACCATTAACTCGATCTGTCATCACTGGATGCTCACTCCCAGCTGATCTAATAGATTTCCACTGGATTACCCTGAATACATCATGCACTAGAATAAGCCAGTAACCTATGACCGAGAATAGTATATGGAGAGGAGATATTGTGTGCAACCTTCTGTGCCTGTCTTGTCCTACTTAAAATATTGAGCTGTGGCAGGCACATATTGATCCCATACGTGGTAACAGCTGTTAGCCAGACACACAGATCCATTGTCTGCTTTGCTGATGTCCAGCTTGGAACAATAATCACACTTGCTATGTTGGGGAAGTAACAGCCACCGAGGCAGACCTTTGCTCTGATGACCCCATGTTGCTGTAGTGTCATTAAGGGTCCATAATTCTGGTTTAACACTGGAAGATGCCAGGATCTCTGAGCAGTGTGAAATCCTGTGAGCTGCCCTCAGAGCACCTGCTATAGGTTATGAGCATAAGGATTTTACCTAATATAGCTGGGCATCCCCATTCTTTGGTACTCAAAGTGATGAGGAAGCTGAGCATCAGTTAGAGGTGCTGTAGAGCTGCTTTTTCTCCCAGTGAATCCCATATAACTTCTCCTGACAGTATGCTCTTTCTCCTAAAATATGAGACCTTTTTATTTACATATCAACAGCCTTTTAAGCTGCAGTGGGGAGCTTGTGTCTGCATCAGTCATGTCTCTGGGCTGGCTGCTGGCATTAGCCAGATCCCACAGTTGCCTTGCTCCTCCCTGCTGCTCTGGAAAGCACTTGTCTGGGCTCACATGCAAACACATGGCCTGCTATAACAGGAACTAACTGCTTCCAAGTACAAAACAACGCCATTTGGGATCACTGGGTTTGCTTCTCCTACTTGCCTGCCTTCCCTGAGCTCAGCCTGCAGCGCCCAAAGCACCTTCTACTACACTGGAGGCTGCAGGGGCACCTGCCATGACACTGGAATCCTCACAGCCCTCTTTACAGGCAGCATGGCCCTGGGTGAGTAGGATGGGTCTGAGGAGCAGCCAGAGTGTGCCAGGCTCTTGGGCTGTGCTACAGACATCCAAGGTATATTGATTTTCCCACTGATCCAAACTACAGGAGTCAACCACAGAGCTTGGCTAGTCTTGGTCTCCAGTTGCACATACTTTGATTGCACAGTTGTAAGCCAGAAACTGCATGGGCAAGCCAGAAAAGCCCCTGTAACATCACTAAATAAGTTCCCAGGATGGGAGTAACCTGTCTATAAACACACAGAGAAACAGTTCAGTGAGAACATGCAAATTCAGTTCCATAAACGCCTTCATAGTGCAGCAACTGTAGAACAAGCACCTTCTTGAACATGTCAGGGTCCTGACAGGGGCCAGACTGCCTGGAATCTCCAACATTTACATTTATGAGCGCCTTGCTGTAAGCATTGGCAGCTGTTTGGTTCATAGAACAGGCACAGTTGTGCTGGTCCCCTGTCATTTTGATGGTTCAAAGATGTTGCCCAGTCCCTTGCACCCTGAAAGATGCTTCGTGTCACAGTTGACAAAGGGAGAAGACAGGACCAGCTCCACAGCCCCAGACTCCTTGGAAAGGTCAGTTAATCTGAGTCCTGCTTGTTTTCAGCTGTAATACTTATCACATAGTGCTCCCCATCACTAAGATTTATCAAGCCACTTTTCACTGAGGCCTTTGTGATCTAAGATCCATGTGTTTGGCCAAGGATCTGTTTGACACTGAAGTGACATATCTAAGTGTTATTAGCTCCACATGCAAGGTTACTCTGTGCCTGACGGTGCAGCTGTGGGCAGTGCTCAGCCAGCCTTGGAACTGCCTTTAGTGCCGGTTTTGCTGCAGTTCAGTAATTCAGTGTGATTCAGGTAGAAGTACCAACTATTCATCTTTCACAGCCTATGTGTAAAGCCAGATGTGTAGGAAGGGGAAATGCTAACAAGCCCACAGAGTTCTGTTCCTGCAGAGAAACCCACTTCCTAAAAGCAGTCGGATATCGATCGATGGTTTGGGTTCATTTCCAGTGAAAAAGAGAATACTGATCTCTGGGGCTTTCCATAAGAAATGCAGTGCAGCAGGGCTAATTTTCTTTTAAAGGTACATGAGAATGCCAGGATTGCTGCACGTAAAGTATTGGCAGGACAGCTCCTACAGGCTCCATCAAGCATAAAATAAAACAGCTACAATGCCTCTTAGGAAGAAAGGAAAAATATTTTGCCATGCATTTTTAATTCAGTTCATCACTGAAAAGCCATACACTGAAAGATTAAGATACTATTCATAATACTTTCATTTGCCATACAGAAAGTTAGACCCATTACCAAAAGACAGCTCCACTTAAGAATCCACCTATCAGATTGTTTTCCTAGGTGAGAAGCTGTATAATAGGATATATTTTCTCCGGATATGTTCACTTCATAAATCCGATCAATGAAACACTGCTGTCTCTGAAGGGTATTGAAATACAGCTTTGCCCACAGATGCAGCAGCAGATCTTTGGCAAGAGAACCACTGACAGATTTAATTAGCATTCCAATTCAAGGAAATAAATGGAATTGTCTATCACAAAATGGGTGTTTATATCAAGAGGCTTTACTGCAATATTTGTGCTCAAGACTGAATGACTTAAGAGTTTCTGAAAAGTCACGGTGGCAGCTTATTCTCTTCCATTCTTTTATATTATCTTGTGGGTAAGTTAAACAAATTAGCGATGTCAGAACATGCTCCTGGGATATGTATGTAGTTTGTATGTATGGCAGCATGTCTCATCTCACCAGTGCAATCCTGTGTCCCCTGCTGTGACTGATACCAATTCTTCTCAGGTGCATACTGAAGTGAAAAAAAGTCAAGTAATGACTTCCTTCCAGAGTGATTTCAACTAGAAAATGAAAACTTTCTTCAGAGTTATTGTTTAGGCATATACAAGAAGGCACATGTGACCTGCCTCCCCCCAAAACCTCATGTTCAGAGGCTGTAGCATTTCAAGTGCTTTTTAAAACACATCCTCTTCTGTAAGTGCCAATTCCAGTTTTGGGTAGCTGCAGTGTAGTGCATGGCTGACCACATCCATCAGGCAGATCTTGTGGCATTGGTGGGTTATTAATTTTGCACATTGTGGGTATCAGCATCAGGTGACCCACATGTAGATTGAATTTTCCAGACCTCATTTTGGTCCTGGGGCAAAAAAAATGGGGGCAGCCTGGCTTCTCACACAGACACATGAAGTCCTTGTTCCCAAAAGCTTCAGTGGGAGTTGTGCCCCACTGAAGGAATCAATTCATGGTGGATGTTACAAGTACTCAGTAGCTCCAGTTCCAGCCTCTCTCCCCAGCAAGCTGCTGTGCAGCCCTGATACGACTTAAAGAAATACCCTGTGCCAGATTTCCCAGGTTGAGGGTCTGACTTTATGGCTAGCTCTGGAGTGACACAGTCAAAAATACAGGGAATCACCAAGAATGGGGGTCCAGCAAATCTATACCCCATGCAGTCTACTCTGGTACAAATACTGGTTTGGATGGTTCGAAGGTGGAGTTCTTACCTAAGAAACTGTTAGAAAAACATTGCAATGATAACTACAGCTGTTTGAGTAGCTTCCTAACAATACATGAATGCATAGACTTAGTGTATATATATATACACATGCGTATATATATAAAAAATACAGAACATATGGGGCATATAATTTTTTATATATACTGGGAATAATCCACTTATTGAGGGTTAACCGTGTGCACAAATGTTGTACAAAAGGCATCTTGTAGCACTTAAGTTCAGTTTCAATTGATACTGCAGGCATGTGGCATGACTACCAAGACTCTTGTTACAGTCACTGAAGAGAAACAGGCATTTCTGGGGTCTCTTTTATCTTGCCCTAAAGTAGACCCCAAAAGTAGGCCAAGCAAACTGCACCCCAGAAGTGCCTCTCTCTTCTTTGACTGCAAAGGGAACCTAGGGTTACTGCAGTAAAGAGGTCAATGCCTGAGTTAAAGGTTTAAAAATAGAGAGCTAAATTCCACCCGTGTGGTTCAGATAAGGGAGACAAAGTGAAACAGATCAGAAAACATTTGATGTGTTCAGTCTGGTCGGTTATTTTTTAACATCATGGAGTCCGATTTCCAGTCACTGTGATTTCACATCACTGTCAGTAAAAGGCTGACTAGGGTCCTAAATATGGAAGAAACTTTAATCAGCTATCAATAGAGCAGGGCTTAGATCTGTGGAGATCAGAGTCCCTTTGTGCCAGACTGTGCTAAGAAATAATGGGAGGCAACACCAGTCCAAGCCAGTTTCTAGGCTTAGGAAGCAGGAGCTGGGAAGGGAAAAAATGCAGAGGGAAGTCTCTCACTCATCAGTTCTGCCTGGGAAGTCAGTGCAAGATGGCACTGGTGGGTGCGGTAAGACAGGGTAGAGGTCTGAGAGACTCACATACTGACATTTTTCTGCCAGCACTGCCCTCCACCTGGCCAATCCCAGGAAGGGTCTGGCCTCTGGGAATTGACTTTCTTAAGGCTTCCTGATGAGTGCACGTGTGGGACTTTTTGTAATTGGGTAATAATTAGAAGTAGCCTTCATCTGCATGCTTTGTGGCCTTTGCAGTCAGGACTGTAATAAGGCTGTAATATAAGGGATGTGGTTTAGCATGGTTGCTGAACACGTCTTCCTGTCTGTATTTTACAGGCATCAGTGCAGACCCTGGACTCCCAGATTAAAACTTGTAGGGCTGGTTAGCTCAGCCTCCCAGCATTCCAGATTCAACCTTGCAATAGCCACCATCAGCACCAGCAGAATAAACTCCAAATTAAAATACAAAGGGTAAGTCATTTGCAGGAGTGATGATGAGATCCAAGGCTGTCCGCAGGACACCAGTTTAAATCCGGCCTGTTCTGGCAGTGACCACAAAGACAGCACGTCTGACAGCTGTCCCTGACAGTGAGGGGGATTATCTGTGTCAGCCTGGCTGGCTGATGGGCCAGCCAGACGGGCCTGGGGGGGCAGCCCCATGGCACTGCCAACCCAGACAGACCCTGACGTCTCATGCTGGCTGGCGCCCTCCAAGGTATCGCAGCATGACTTGATAGAGTGGGGCTCTTCAATACCATCCCAGATACATACGTGAAGATGTGGGTAAAAAGTATGAAATAATGCAACAGCAGAAGAACTCTCCATGGGAAAGATGAGGCAGACAGAGGGAGGATCATAAGAAAACTTTAATATTGCCTAACAGACAAATTATTATTGCCCAAGCACTAGTCCTGAAAAAGTACACTGCTACACTGGCACTTTGGTGGAGAAGCACATGCCCTAATTTATGAAGGCAAAATCAGTACATACATACAGGATCAAAAAGGGTGACAGAATTTGTGGATTAATCTTCAACTGGAACAAATCAGGTAGGAATGAGACCATTGGAAAAATTCTGGCTGACTTAAATTACTTCAACTACAGCCTTTAAGATGCACTTTGCTGAAGTTGTCTGGCTTATAAATCAACATCCAAATTGCACATATGCTTCTGCCACAGCAGAATGAAAGGTCTAGAAGCAGAAAGCAGCACCTTCTGTGCTGTTATAATGCTGAATGGGAGCAGCAAAGCCCAGCTGTCTCATAACCATGCTGTGCCAGCCTGCTGCCACCACCCTGGGCACCTACACTGTCCATCCACAGCAGTGGGAAGCTGCTGCTGTGTGGAGGAATAGCAACAGAGCTGCTCTAAGCTGTGCCTCAAGGACCAGATGATCAAGATGCTCTAAATCCATACTGCTCTAAGACTGAGCTGCAACAGAGGCCTCAGGTGTAGATCATGTACACAAAGTGCTCAGAGCAGGTAGCTGGAAGAAGGCTGCTGAGTTCTCCTCCAGCATTGGCCCCCTTCAGAGATCTCACTCCTCTGTGCCTCAATTTTCTCATTTTGGCATAAGAATATTTAGCTCCCTCTAAGGGTTATCAGCAGAAGGATTTAATACTTACACAGTGCTGAGGAAAGTGTTATGAAATGCCTTTCAGTGAGCAGCTGGAATGGCATCCATTTCAGATCTGCTTATTTTCGCTCTTGGCCTTCTGGAGAGTTATATGACAATTTAATATTGCCCGTGACACCTGGCAGTGTTAAGCCAATTCTCATTTTATTCAGGGTTGATCACAGATTTTGCAGGGGCCCAGGGCAGAGCAGAGCTCTGGGCTGCCAGGAGTGACGGAGTTCAGCCAGGCTCTGAGACACAGCCAGAGAAAAAGATCAAGCTCCAGCTCACAAAACACCAAATCAGTGCAGGGCTTTGAGCTCCTTCCAGAACTTAAGTCGTAACACAATTGCTTATGGCAGTTTTACTTCCAACCCGTCCTGCTCACTGTTGTACAAATCATTTGGAGGAGCATCATCTGAGATGTGGCATCCTTAATAAAGTCAATAGCATGGCTTTAACCTTAACAAAGTTGCAGGTTATGTGCTATTTCTTGTGCTTTAGCCACACTCTTATTATAAAGACATTTAGTTGGTTTCCTGGATAGAACATGATCAAGTTTTATTCAGAGATACTCATTAAGTGTGCCAGTGCTATATGGAAGGGGTTTTGGCAAAGAATAAAACCAACTTTAAGCATGGCAGTAGGAGAGAATGAAGTGGGGAGAGAGAACAAATTTATTACCACAGCTGATCACATATGCTGTCTCGGAGGAGATGCTATGAAAGACATGGAACATCATTTGCACTAATTAGAGGAACAGTGTCACCCCAATGTATAAATATTTTAGATTTCAACACATGTACTACAGAGGTCATCAGCAGAGGGCCAAAAGAGAGGAACGTATCACAAGTGCAAGCAGCTGTTCCCACTCTGGCTTTCTCTGTAGATAATGGAAATGACACTGATAAATGGAGCACCCTTCAGAGAAACCTTCTGAAAACAATTTAGAAGACAGAAGGAGAGAAGATGATGTCTGGGAGAGTGAACAGGTTCAGAGGGGGAAGTTTACTGTTACCTTGGAACATGTAAAGGCCAGAAAGGGTTACTGAGGCTGTCTTGTGGCAGGTACACTTCAAGCAATGGAAAATTAATGTGTTCCTTGGCATCTCCTACCTCTCTGCAAGTCATTATTTCTGCTTGCTGCTGATCAGAGCTGCCTGTTTCAGGTTTTTCCCCTTGGCACAGCCTGTTCCTTGTTTTAAATTTCCCTTCTGTAACACACTTCTCTCCAGCTTCCTTAGCACCACTTCTCACCTAACCACAAGTCACTTAACCCCTCTTTCTGAACGATCTGTTTGGCAATTGATAGGGCTGTACCAGTAAAACCAGCTACTCCCTGCTAAAGACAGTGACTGCTAATTCAGGACAGTTGTCATCTCTTTAATGGAAATTCCACTAGGCTCCACAGGAATCTTTACTGGTCTCTGTGGATTACTCTTGCTTCTATTATTTTCTGCTGGAAGACCAATCTGCAAGGACTAATTTTAAATGGATTACTTGTTTCACAATCTGATTTTAGTTGAAATTAGTAGGAAAGAAGTTGCACAGCTCTCAGCTGGAATTTCCTGTGGGAGACACAACCACTTCAGCTCTAGAGACTGGTTCTAGCTACTCCTGTAGAGTGTATTTGATTTTACAAAGATTTGCACAGCAAAACAGTGGATAAATACAAAAAGGTTAAGTTTTTGCCACACACATTTCTTGGTTACGTTTGTCCCCCAAAGGCTTGCATCACGCCCCGAGTTCCTGCTTCCAGCTAAACCAATACACTAACCTTGGGGCATGTGTGTAAAGTAGTTCACAACAGGGGAGGGAAATGGGTACCAAACTGCTGACTCAGACTCTACAGCTGTCTTGGCTATAACAAAACACCTAAAGAAGCTGATGCTGAAGGTGCATGGTGAGAACATCGAGCCTCCACCCAGGGCTCAGTCCCTGACAGGAGCTGCCCTCTTCTGCCAGCAGCACTTGTAGAGCAGGCAGGAACTGCTTTATGAAGTAATGTTTGCTGAATGTGCATGGAGGATACTGGTGCATCCAGAGAGGTCAGCAATTACCTGATGGTGCCCTGCGTCCCTAAAGTACATTGAATCCCTTTTGCTTTCATGTTGCTCACCATAAGGTCAACACCAGAGAGTGGCCCTAAACCTAGTGTTCTGCATGACCCTAACCCTAACCCAGCTACCACACATTTAGATGTTGCAGAGGTGAAAAAACCTGAGAAGTTGAACTAGCTGGAACTTGGAGCCTAGGAAAGAGGGGCAGAGAACACTGCGGGGGTATCTGTTTTGGTAGTTATGAGTTCCCTCAGACTGCAGGGCACATTACTCCTTGGACAGGGGAAGCTTTCTTTGTTTCACTGATACTACAGGAGACCACAAGTGTTTCTAAATCACAGAACACCACAGAAAATAAAATTGGAAAGTAAGGAAACAGCATGTGATTCCTAACAGGTGTTTGTCTCATATGTTCTTAAACAGCTCTAATGATGTCAATTACACAATCAAATCCAAAACTAAATTACCCTTAAGATGTATGATATTTTTATTGTTGCAGATTAAGAGTATTTCCTTGTCTATTCTAATAGTGCATGTGGAGATCAGGATATTCCTTTTGTCTTTGCTGCAACTGATGGAAAATTTTCTGATCTCTAAACAAACACCTGTGTGTCCCCCCCCCCCCGAAAAAAAAACCCCAAAAATTCTGAACAGATGTTCTTTGTATGCCTTTTTTCCTCCCACAAATTGTGAAGAAAAATATATCAATACGTTTATTTATAGACACAGGCTGTCTTTGTAAATGGGGTGGGTCAAGCATACGTCGCCTGCCTCAGCTGACAGCAGTTTGAAAAGCACCANCCGAAAAAAACAACCCAAAAATTCTGAACAGATGTTCTTTGTATGCCTTTTTTCCTCCCACAAATTGTGAAGAAAAATATATCAATACGTTTATTTATAGACACAGGCTGTCTTTGTAAATGGGGTGGGTCAAGCATACGTCGCCTGCCTCAGCTGACAGCAGTTTGAAAAGCACCAGTAGTCTGACCACTTTTCATCATGTGAAATTAGATTGTTTGGACTGGATTAGATCAGATTTGTTCCAATCCACCTCGGCTGTTGCTTCCTACTTTGTGTTCTTTGAGACGGTCACAAAGAGTCTGATTGTTCATTTTTTCTAGCTTGACAATTCAGTGGTTTGCTTGCCCCTTCAAGTAGGTGTTAGCCTTCCCCCTTCAGTCCCGTGGATGTGCACTGCTCCACCACAGTTCTTTCAGAACAATTGACAGCAGCTTTAAGGCTGTCTCAGCGAGCTCCTTCACTATTGTGGGGTGTATTTCACCAGGCACAGGTAATCTAAAAACATCTGGTTTATCCAATTACTTTCTAACCTGCCATTTTCCTATTCCAATTTGAGTTGTTCTTTTTTTCCCATGCTGGCGTTAACTGTATCAGCCAGTTGAACAGGCATTTCTTTTCATTTTACTTGATTTTTTCCTTCTTTAGCATACCGCCGAAACATCAGCAATCCAACAGGCTAACACCCAGGCCTCTAATCTGAACAGCAGCCAAGTCTTCGGTTGTTTGCTGCTGAGACCTGAAATAGAACCATGCATCAATTGTTTGAAGTAGGAGCCTCAGATAGCTGTCCTGAAGCTAAAATTAACACCTGAGGTTTCTTGACTTACTGCACTACTATAAAACACTTCAAGAGTTCATGGAGAGCAATATGGTTAGAGAGTGAGTTCAGAGGAGGTCGTACTGGCAGCTTCTATCTGAAGCAGCTTGTCAGGGTCCAACAATTAAGCCCATTTAAGGCTTGCCATATTCAAGCCCTGAAAAAATCCAAAGGTACAGCTATCATAACTAATGCTTTTACTTCTTCACTGGCAGTCTGTATGCACTGTTTCTGCTGACCTTCCCCAAGGCAAGGGCTTCCTGCAGAGGACACACACTGTTTTCCTGTCCATAGTATGAGGCATGTCTGCGTCTCCTCTGTCTCCTGGCTGTGAGCTGTCTTTGACCTTTGAGTTCTCAAAGCCATAATGATTCCTGGAAAAATTGTTTTATTAGAGTTCTTGCTGCAATTTCCCTTCATGACCGTATGTTATTACCTTGCAATTGTTTGACACCTTCAGATTGCTCATACCTGAGAACAGAAGCATCCAAAATATCACCCAGATATCACTGCTGTTTCTCTGATACAATGTTCTTCATTATGCTGCTTTATCTGACAGACTTGCATTATAAGAGTACAAGCCTTGTTCATATCCAGGATTCCATCCTCCCTACTGTGTACTAAAAACACCTGTGAGAAGGTAACATTTTCTCTGTTCCTCAGGGCTTTCAAATGACCTTGAAGAAGGGGAGCGTGTGACAAAGGTTGAGCAGGTAGACAATTGGCAAAGGAAAATTGATTGTATAAACTAACTATAGGCACAAGGTGTAGCTTCTAGTTGCTTGAAAACCTTAAAAGCATTGCTGGAAAGGTCATCTGAACTATCCCTGATCCTCATCAGCAGATTCCCTTTAATTATTTACAGCAGTAGACTGGATATAAAATAGAGAGGCTAGCAGCCATCTGCTTTGGGCTTTTGGTATGATAACTGTAACAAAGTCACAGGGATCTGTGTGGGGAAAGTCAGATAAAAGGGCACTCGTGGTTGGCAGCCCATTTAAAATAGAGATAGCAGATGCAAAAGGGGAAATGTACTGATGAACAAGAGCAGGTAAAGAAAGAGGAGCAGAACTTTTGAAGCATCTCAATGATGTGGTCAAGGTGGACTCTTCAGTATAAGCTTGAACTGCAACTGTTCAAACACACAACTCTCTGCTCCCCGCACAGGCTACTTTGGAAGTCAAGTATACAGCCTCTTGTTACTTTCAGGCCCTCTATGCATTCTGTTTTAAGGGGGCAGAACTATGTTCCAGTTATTAAAATTGCAACCATACAGACTTTCATTGCCAAAAGGGAGTGTCTCTTCTGATGACAGGGCTACTTTGGAGGTAACAGGAGTAAGTACTTTTGTTCACTGGGGCTTTTTTGAAGAGGCATGAAATCATCAGTTGTGATGAGGTAATATCTGCCATCTCCAGGTTATACCCAGGAGAGATGAACTGGTCTTTTTAAAACAGATATTTACTTCTTTTTCTGGCTTTGATAGCTAAAGACCCTTATTACAGTCTTCTAATAAATTGTCATGGGCAAGTCTTAGTCTGTCTTGGGATACTGATCATGATATCAATTGCTTCTGCACAAGGGATTTTATATGGAAACCTTGACTGGATTAAGATCCAGTGGAAAAAAGGCTCAAGATTGTGCAGTCAAGGGAAGAACCCAAGCAGTTTCTCCCATGTAGTCATCCCTTTAGAGATCAGGCTTCTAACATGAAGTCATTTCTTGTTTCTGAAGTCCTAGATACTTTTTTGGCAGCATTCCTGCAGTCCAAGGAAAAGAAAAGGTTGATGCCAGTATTCTGCCTGAATTAAAATGGAATTGGCACAACAGTTAAGTTGAAACAACCTATGCAGATAACTTGATTTGGCAGATAATAAGGTGCTGTTTATAGTCACATTAAGAAGCGTGAGAATGCAGGGGTGGAGCTTCTCAGTGGATTTGTAGAGATGGCGGAGAGGGAACGCCAGCAACTCAAGAGAAGGAGTCTTGCCTCTTGCCAGCTTCAGGCAAGGAGTCAAGCTTGTGAGCGAGCAGCCTAGAGGACAGAGCTGTTGAGAAACATCCAGCCTCCTGCACAAAGAAATGCTCATCTCCGTTCCTCCTCCTTTCCCACAGTGCAGCAGCGCCTATGAAAAATTACAGCGTGTTGGCCACAGCGCAACAGTTTTAAAGCTGCATTTAACACACTTTTATTTAGCTGGGCTTTTTTTCCACCTAGTAGCAAGTGTTCTGAGAAGCTCAGGATGCCAGAAGTTGTCTACACAAATTCTTCTTGAAGGTTATGCTTTTAGGAATATTTTATTTTGAAATGATATTTTTTCCAGCACTGGTAGTATTTGAAGCCTCTCTGGGCTTCCCACAGGTATGAAAAGCCAAGCCCTGCCTCAAAGAATATAAGGTCTGAAAGAAATAGGTGAAATGGAAAGGGTTTGGAAAAATCAGCTACAGCTGAGTCTGTGTGATGCAAACATACACACTCTCATGAAAATATGTAATTTTCCCTCAATAAAGATTTGCAGAAGGCAGATGTAACTGGTGTGCTGTGCCTGCACTTCAAACAAGCACACTAACATGCCTTATGGAGGGAAACAAGAGAACCAGGATGTCAGTTGTTTCCATGTCAGAGTGTATGAGTATATATACATATGCATAGGAATGCACGGGGGAAAAAATATGTACATGTTTTTATATATGTAAGCATGTGTCTGTGTACATATTTATATGTAAGCAGACATTTTCAGTCCCCTGAGCCACAAGTGACTCGCTGCGTGCGATGCAAAAAGCAGAGGGGATTACAGAAACAGGAGCAGCCTTCCTGCATGGTAAAATCAGCGGCTGGAGGAGGAGCTGGAGAAGGGGTGAGTGTTGTGCAGCTGCTGGGGACAGGAGTAGGAGGCTGCAGCAAGAGCTGTGCAAAATTCCTCACTGCACATTCCTGGCTGGGCACGGAGAACTGGAAAAACACTTTTTTGTCCAACGTAGAAGCTGGTGGACTTATTTTCTCTTGACTGTACCCCTAGAGCAATGAGCGAACGGGCAAATTGAAGCACAGGCGAGAATGAGATGACAACAAAATCAAAGAGCTTTTCTGCAGTGGAATGAAAGGACAGGGAAACCCACAGTAGAGATCATACTGAAAGGATTATGAGGTTGGCAAGATGTGGAAGGAAGGTGATGCTACCAGGCATGGTTTATGTGAGTCAGACAAAAATAATAGAGGTATTACAGTGCAGAAAAGATGAGGCCGATGAACTCATGCTAGTGGAGATTACAGTTCAGGTGCCCATCTTTCCCTCCTCCCTGATTTCTTTTCATTAAAGGAATCAAGAGAATCTTGTGGGGTGGCTTGAGGGAATGGGGAGTGTTACAGTTCCTCTCCAGAGCCATACTACAGCAATGACATCTATGGCTGTGGAAAAAAAAAAAGAGGAGGGGGAAAAACGCACAGAGGATCAGACCCAATGAAAGATCAAGGGCAGGTTGGATGAAACCTTGCATGGTGTGAGTTAGTGTGGGATGTCCCTGCCTATGGCAGGGGGGTTGGAACTAGATGATCTTAAGGTCCTTTCCAACCCTAACTGTTCTATGATTCTATGAGTGAAGAAGGTCTGAGGAGAGGGCTTGTGGAAAGTCAGCATAAGAGAGAGAGGATGACACTTGTAACAGTGAAGTCATAGATTTCTGTGACTGGCAACACAACATCTGAAAGATGAAAGAGAGAAACTCCAAAAGCTGTGGTGGAAGTGGCATTTAAAGCAATTAAGTGAATATCGCCAATCTGTCTGGGATCAACTGAGGAGTAAAAGACCATAAGCAGGTGGTTGTCAGGTACTGGGAATTTCTTGATGGGTCAAGAAGCTTCTGAAGTCAGAGATTGTGTCATGGTTCAAGCAGTGAAACAAGAGATACAGAGGAGTCTATATTTTTTTTCTGCTTATTTCTAGATGCACTTCACCCTTATGATGATACTTCAAAAATAGATCAGTTTTTATTCACTGAGAAAAAAAAAAAGAAAGGAATTTCTCTTAAGTCTCAATCTAAAAATGACATATCAGGGATTTAAAATTGAAATCACTAGTCAATGTTTGAAGGCCAGACCAAATTGCTAACATTAAGCGCTCAAGGATTAAAACCCAAAAAGGTTCACATGACTATCAAGCTTATGCTTTATTATGCTTACACAGGTACATTTAAATAGGATTTTTTTTTTTACATTTAAACCTACACTATTCTGTTTACACATTTACATTTAAGACAACTATGCACTAAGGCATTCAAAGCATTCTGCAAGTCTGAGATCTGAAACTAACATTTAATGCCAGAATAAGCAGAAGTGACAAATTCCAAATCTGGTTCTCTTATCAAATGGCTATCAAAGAAAAGTACCTGTAAATCCAATGGAATTGCACCAATGTAAAACAGATGTCAGTGAAAGAGAAGTCAGTTCTTGCCGTCCATAAAGGATGGTTGTAAACCAGTTGTTAACACATTTCCTCCTGATGCTGATATGAAGGCCTTGTTAACACAGTCTGATGACCTTTGAATTGTCATGAAGTTGTGTTACTCATTTTCAGCAGAGGACAGATACATCAAGATTGTAGACAGGATAGAAACAGAGCTATATCTGGTTATAATCATGCATGACCAGCTGCTCTGAAGAAGTAACAACTCTATGCGTGGAAGCAGTGCATAGAAGTGATGAATGTATATAGCAGTTGGAGCACATTTAAATATTGAGCACGGGCTAAAAAGCCTGCCTTTTACAAAACTGGTATCATAACAGGGAAATGGTTTATAGTGTTTTGATTATGTGTATAAAACTTATTGGATATTCACATGCTATTGTACGATGACAATAAGACTAGAAGAGTAGATTTAAATGAAATGAAATGTCCCAGATAGCTTGTCCCAGAAAGCCTACCTCAAACTTTAGATGCAATATGTGCAGCCTGAGAAACACAGATGAGAGATAAAACAGTCTTCAAAAACTTTGGCAGAAACTTCATGGGCAAAAAATAGAAAAAGTTTTAAGAAATGACTGCTAGTTCGCGAGCACAGGGCTAATGAACAAACTGACAGCTTTACTGAAGCAAATACATCCAGCTAAATATATACTGCAATATCAAACTCCCAGGCTAGCCTACTGAAAACCTCTCATTAGTTTAAAGGATGTACAATTTTATCTGTATGCTGAGAACTGCTTTATCCTACAAAAAGGATTGCTAAATTTGGCCTAATCTTGGAGATTTAATTCTATGAGGAACTGCTACCTTCTCAGCTGGAAGACATTTCATGTCATTCATAGAGTGCTGGAAGCAGTGCTATTTTCTAGTGTCACAACCAACCTCCAAGCCAACAGCAGAGCTATATTTGGAAATGTTTTTGATTTGCAGAGTCTATTTTATGTCACCCATAAGGCACAAGAAGGAAGATACCCCTGTCCTAAACAAAAATAGACCAACCTTTTCTTTCAGATTGCTGTTTGAAATTCCCTGATTCATTATATTTGCAGAGCCAGACTGGTCATAGTAAGGTCTGTTCACTGCAAAGGAAGTTGTAGTGACACTAGCAAAGGAAGTCACCTGGCTTTTAGCCTGTTGAATCTCTAGAGATACAACCACAAAAAACTGTCATGAATAAGAAAAAAAAAAGAGCACTGTAAGGTACTCTAGATGTGCCTATGTGTCTTCCTTGGTAAGGCAAGAAAAAGAAAAGATTAATTTATACTGTAAATCAAACTTTAATACGGCTAATGTTGGCAGAGAGGACTACTGCTTCCAATGATTAAAATGCCAGCTCCCCCAGCTCTGTATCAGGGAGATACAGGACACATTCCATGAGAAATTTTGCACTGTTACTCAACAACCCAGAAGGAATCAAAATGAAATTTATTTCCTATAGAAGTATCTGGAAAGAACCTGGGTCTCAGTAGATGGTGTCAACAATATCCTGTAACTGTGACATTCCTAGAAAGTGGCTGCATAAAGTCATATGGCTGAATTTTGCTTATACACAATATTGGCTACGTATTGCCAAACATTTTTGCTTTATACAACTAATTTCAGTTATTATCCAAACATGCTTTTTCTAATGACAAACACACTACTCCCATGCTCCAGTCAGTCATACTGGCTGTTGGAGCCATGCCACTTTGTGGTGATTGACTTTGACAGACTTTGGCACCAGAAGATCCAAGGAGAAAGAAATCTCACAGTCAACACTTTTGAGAAGAAACTCTGCCTTGAGATTTGATAGTCACAGCCCGAAGCTGAACCGTCGTTGCTGTATGTGCACCTGTGATAGTTTAGTCAGGGAGATTTTATTATTGTATGACTAGCTCCTAGCTATTGAACACATTTAATAGAATTACATAATAATTTAACATAGAATTGAAATTATTTCCTTGGTAGTCGCTACTATCACTAGTGTGCCCTCACAACCCTCTCCATTTTGAAAAGCAGTATCCTGATATCTATCCTATGGTCCTCTAATATTAGGGCTGCATACTGTCTATGTTGTCCATGGATGGCTTGCAAGTGTGCTGCACCAAAGTGCCTAGGATTAACACAAAATGCCTTGGATTAAGCAGAACTTCTGGTCTTCCTATCCAATCCCAATAGACAAAATGACAGAAGTGCAGAACCTATTTTTACCTGAATACCAACCATCAGAGCCCATCACCATGTGCACTTGGGGGAAAACTGCTGTCAGCCAGAAGAGGTAGTAGCAGTAGTGAAGCAACTTCTGTGTACATTTGGATAACAATGAAGGCTGCTTTGGTGTCCTGCTCGCTTGAGTCTCCTATCCAGAGACATCTTATATCAGAAAGCCTGGTGTGTGCGTTGTCATAAAACAAGTTCTTTCAAGCTTTGTACATCAAGACTGAAACTGCCTTTCTGCATCTGAGGGTGTGCTGATGCCAGGCCCATTGAAAGGAAGAGGAAAAGCCTGAGCAACAGGGTCTCTATGTTTGTTTTCTTTATTTCCCAGTAAATGCCTAAATGGCCAATGCCATATTATTCATTTGTAACTATCTGCTCTGAAATTCATTCGTCATTTTTGTGATACTCACATTTGTTTCTCTTCTTCATGCATCTTCTTTCAGTACATGTTTCCCTAGTATACCTGTGGGTACTTCTAAGCCCAACTCCCATTGATACTAACTTCTCTCCTTACTGTGAAGGGAAGTCTCAATAAGGTTGTAAATAACAATCCTAGCCTCTGTGAGGTCTTTCTCACTGCCACCATTGTGTGGAGCCACGTGAAGTGGCCTCAGTGTACCTTGTCTGCTCCTCTTCTTGTCCACAGACACTTGCAGGCAATGCTGGTGTGGTAATCTATTTTTCACCTGCAAAGGGCTTGGTTTTGAATTTCACCCTTCTTTTATTCTTCATTAAAAGGTGCTTCTGGAAGCATGGAGTGTAAATATTCACTGTTGTTGTTGCTGCTGCCCCTTTTGATTGTTCTTGGTTTGTTTTTCACATATCCTAGTACTTCTATTTACCTAAAATTACCCCTGTTATATAAACTGCTAGGTTTATATATATATATATATATATATATTCCCAAAAAGCAACAGGAAAACCCCACAAAAACCTAGTATCTACTTAAATTCATCCTGATTTGTGTTCTTATGGGCCCTGTGCTGTTCGGAAAGGTTTGCTTTCCTCTCATTGGCTGGACTTTTTTGAGCATACATCATCCAATTATATAGTTACATCATGTACTTCACATATTTTATGCCTTTACTGTCAACAGCTTTTTAGTGTGACTGTGATGTATTAAATATCATGTAAAATAGATACTAAACAGGTACTTTATTTTATACAAACATTTTATTTCACTGGTGAAGTAAACTGATTTAGAGAAAAATACACCTAAACTCTTAATCTGGGCAATATAGAATTTATGTATTTTTCACCATCCAGCCCTGAGCATCAATCAAGTGAATTTCCTCACTTTTTAATTTACCATTGCACCATCAAAACTCTTTTGGGATCATCCAGGAAAAAAAAAAAATAAAAAAAATCCATACTAGGTTTACCTGAGCGTAACTCACTTCATCCAAAAGGATCCAAAGATCTTTCAGAAGATCCAGTTCTATTAACATAGCTGTGTAACATCCTGCTGGGCAGAGCATTTTCTGTAGTGGTTTTGGTCTCTGGCAGAGCCTGTGAAGTGCTTCTCCTCTCACTTGGGAGTATTTTTATGTAGTGCCTAAGACCTCCAATGCTGCTGACATTAGAAAGAGTAGCATAATATTCCTGACAGAGTAAAATGGAATAGGATTAGACAGGAAAATTGTGAAGCACAGAATGGAATTAGTTGGTTCTGTGTTGCAGGGAAAACACCTTGTATACAAGCAGAATATAATGAGCACTTTTGCCATAACTCTATCCAAATAAAGTAATTTTTTCCAGCTACATGATGCTACATGTAAAGGCAAAGTAAGTTAGTTTTAATATCAGGATTAGCTACAGTATCATACATCCCTTTTGAAATCAAAGTAAGGGTTACAAAAATAAATGAGGTTATGCTCAGAAACAAATGGCCAATAGCTCTGGGAGGCAAGATTTGTGTCTCGTTATTTTCTGAGTTGTGTATTTATTTTCTGCAATGGAGAAATATAATCGAGCAGTCAGGCAAATTTAATGAGTTTTTTTGGTTTGGTGTTTTTTGCATTTTTTTTGCAGGTGTCATTATTCTCAAGAATCAAAACAAGCTGATTTTTGCAACCAAGGGGAAGAATGTCAGGTTGTTCTACACAGTAGCAATTACAATATGAATTGCAGTAGCAAGAAAAATCTGACCTATGCAGTCCAGGAGTGAGGACTGTTAATGTCCATTCTGAAAAAATGTATATATTCTGCAATATTTTATTAATTGATCTTGACACATTTATTTTTTATTTGACTGCATACATCAGAAATCTTACTTCTGTCTCCTGAATACACTCAAATGGTATGCAGCATGAATATACAGGGAGTCTGAGTTGTTGCTAACTTAGGGGGGGAGCTGAAGTTTGGTAATAGAGGGCAAACATTTCAAACAAGAACTAATTGCTGGAAGTTGAAGCTAGACAAATTCAGACCAGAAATAAAATCAAAGTGTTGTAACAATGGAGAAGGTCATTGAAGTTCAACACTCAGGGCTCATGATGAATTCTTCACTGCTGGAAATACAAGTGATGATGGGTTTTAATTTTTTTTTTTTTTTAATTCATGCTCTACTTTAAGTACTGATGTGGGGTCTAAAGAAGGATTACTCTTTAGTGAGCCCTTGGGCCTGTATTATACAGGACTTTGGACCAGATGACCACTGTAGAACCATCTGAACTCAAAATCTATGAATCTGCATGTTGAAACAGCTTTGAAATCAGTGTGCTGATGGGCACTTGTCCCAGGCAGATGCTGGGAGTTCTGGGTAATTTATGTTTTGACCCATTTCCCACACTTAAAGCTTCTGCTGTAGAATACTCTCATGACCCTCTTTATCACTTGTCTCCAGTTCTGACAATAGCTGCATTTTCTCATATCCTTTTCTCTCTCTTGCAGTTTAGATACTGTTGCGCAAGGTGAACTTTGAAGAGGCAGTCTAGATTCAGAAGCTGCTCTTCAGCTGTCTAACAAGAAAAATGCCTGTGGGCTGAAAATAGAATGGTTGATCTAGATCTGGCTGATAGATTGGTTGCACTGAGGATATTTCAGCTGATCTTCAAATACAGATCAAGGACGAGACTGATAAAAGAGCATTGATTAGGAAAGCTTGCAAGGTGAAAGAACTGGTAACAGAGGGAAGATCAGCATCACCAGGTAGCGCAGTCTTGAGTAATTCTTGTCTACAACTAGAACTGCTCCCCCTTCACCATCTTGTTAGATGTGTGGGATTTGTATCTTTTTGACAGATGGTCTAGAAAGACAAAACCTCCAGGAGGATCTGAATTACTAAATAGAGCTGTTAATTTTGTGTGTCACTCGTGTGTGACTGGAGATTCCTGGAGTTCCAAATAGTTCATTTCTTTCATGTCACAAGTGAGAATGAGTCTCACCAACTCCTTGTGTTTGTAGTGTTTATAATATCAACCCATTCTTCTGCAGTCAAAGTTATAATTTCTTTCTGAAGAAGTTGTTTATGCCTGCCAGATTCTTTCATATTGCATATGAAAAGAGTACCCCATATGTTGTGAAAAAGTCTGCAGGAACCAACAAAGATTCCTTGGTATTACTAAATAGAACAAGAAACCCTAATGGTAGTATGCAGTTTATTTACCCACAAAGAGATCCATCTTTCCAGAGCCCTGCTCCACAAATGGGACCATCTATCCCTTCAGTCCACACCTCCCCATCCTCATTTTGTCCTCACTTGACACTTACAGGCCAAGGCAAATGCTGACTTCCCTAGTTTCCCTCTCAATCTCAACACATCCTTCTCCTTCACACATCCTTCCCCTGTTCCTGGCATCCAGCACTGTCTGTAACAGCATCAAAGACTGCAAAGCCTGGAAAACAAAAAGATGGGGCAATCATAGCCTAAGGGGCGAACTCACAGACAGCTGAGGGTGGGAAGAAAGGTTAGGGCTTGTCATGGATGTGCAAAGATGCTCTCTCCACATCACTGCTGAGAAGGGAGCCTTATAGAGTCTTGTAGCACTCATGTTATTCTTGCCCAGGGCCTTGCTGAAATCAGAGTGAGTCTCAAAGGAAACATGCAACCCTTAAAGATACAAAGCTAAATTTTTTTGCAAGCACAGACTGTATGTGCTAGGAGCCAGTGATTAAGAAGTGGATATCAAATCACTGATTTGAAGCAGATTTT
Source organism: Agapornis roseicollis (assembly GCA_002631895.1). NCBI lineage: Eukaryota > Metazoa > Chordata > Aves > Psittaciformes > Psittacidae > Agapornis > Agapornis roseicollis. The sequence goes on from NDXB01019263.1 coordinate 101,078, forward strand.
TAAAATGCAGATTACAGAAAGATAATTTTGTTGATCTCATGCAATATCACTGGGAACAGCACAGGAAGTTGTGTTTCCTAATAAGAGCTGGATGAAGGGAACATTTGTTTAAAGATCTACCAGGACTGTGCAGGTTCTGAGCATTCCCATTTGGGGCACAGAGAATTCCATGCTTGCCATAATGTCTGGTACCTATGAGTCAGTCTCATGTCAGGTCCTTCTTCTGCTGTGAAAAAAGCAATGTCAGGATGTTCCATTTACTCCTCTGGGATCTGTATCAAAATGGAAATTACCCTCAGAATTACTTCAGAGGAGGAAAATGGCAGTCTTGACATTTTATGAGCCATATGGGAAAGAAGGACTTAAGCATGGTGCTTCTGTTTTTTTCTCTCAACCAAAGATGACAGGAGTCTGGTTGTTTTTCAAGTTTCTGCACTAAGGTTTGCTTATATCTAGGTGAAAAAAAAAAAAAAAACCAAAAAAAAAAAGCCCACTAAAACCCAACCACCCTTTTTTTGACATTTCCGGCTTAAGCGAACAACC